>JAPSES010135360.1:0-15086 GCA_029822895.1 Maxillicosta whitleyi
GGGATTTTGTAGATTTATTAGGACCAGAGGTGCAGGTTCTAGTCTAAAGGACAGAAGGTGTTTTGTGCTGCATGCAGCTTACCTCCTTGGACTGTATCATTAGCAGAGTGAGTGATTGAAGATGCAGTGACTATTTATCCTATTTAAAAAACGCCGAGGGGCTGCCATTCTGGGATTGTAATTGATTGCTTTCAATAACTGCTCAATTTGTTCATAATTAAATCTCATCAGAGTTCATCGATTCCGTCCTCCTTTTGCAAATCTTCAAATGTCCATAAAAGCATAACACATACTTGTAAAATATCACAAAATAAAAAAATGACCACTTGCAGCTGATGCTACTTTATTCTCTTTGTTTACTTAGCCTAGCCTCAGACCTATTTCAGAGTTTTATTAGCACTGTGCCAACACTGCATGCGTCTGGTTCAATCCACTATTTTGGAAAAGAGGTATAAACTTGCCAGAGTTCTTATGTCAACACAGGATGCAGTGACAGTGCCTTTGCAAAATTGTGTTTGGAAGAGATTACGTTCATAGATCATCTGTAAAAAGTCAGCCATGGTAATAAAACAACTAAATTTGTCCAAAATAAAATACAACATAATAAAACTTGTCATGTTCATCTTCTTTTTGTTGGTTCAGAGGTTGCTGTTGTTCTTTTCATGCAGCAATGGCAACTTTGAAAACAGTGACCTACAGATAAAAAGTACAATGTGGACTCTTCCAATAAGGACATTTAATTATTAAACCAAACCACATCATGGAATAAACAGAAACACAAGCAAAAACATGGTTCCTGCACTGTTTCTATTAAAATTCAGCAATGCTTTATAATTTAAGACAATGGAAAATGAAGAAAAGACACATTTTGCTAGAAAAAGCAAAAAACCTGCTGAAGATATTTCTAAGAATGCAAATTAATCATCTGTGCCACACTATTTCTCATGCAGATTCCATGAGCAGCATTTCATTGCACTGTTTCACAACTGTAAGATGATTTCATCAGCATCTCTGATTCGTAGTAACTCTGGACTCCCCTGAGACGCTTTGCAATGAGACTGTAAGTTGTGTAACTTCTTGTAAATATCACGCGTGCTTCACAGAGTCCACTTTGAATATACAGGGCTAGAGAGATATGTAGTGAGATCCATCCATGTCAGAAGTGCTGTCTCTGATAGCATGTCGCACTGCTGTTCAAAGTGATGTTTAAAACAGAGGCCTGCCCACGCTCCCTTAGGCAGTGTACATCAGCTGAACAGGCAGAGAGTTAGAGCAGAGAGGGAGACAAAGACAGCAAGGCAAATGGAAAAACAGGCTAAACAGACTAAACAGAGAAAAGGGCACAGGGAAGGAGACAGAGAGAGCAGGTGGAGAAGAAAAGTAAGGCAGAGGAGAGCAAAAGCAGACAAAGATGATGAAAAGTGAATGATGTAACTGGCACTATACCATGAATACAAATGGAGATATAAAAAGATGAAGGAGAGTGGCACAGGTGCCCACCTGCTCTTTGGCTACAAATGGAAAAATACATATACAGCAAGATGCAAAACAATTTAGTCTACACTGTCTTGCATCAAAACACCCCCAATCCATAAAATAAATGACATAACATTCAAAGAAAGGTTGCCAAGACAGTCCTAGAGAGAATAAAGAGTTTTGGACAACACTGATCTCTCTCTCCTCTCCTCTCCTCTCCTCTCCTCTCTTCTCCTTTCCTTTCCTCTCCTCTCCTCTCCTTTCCTCTCTTCTCCTCTCCTCTCCTCTCTTCTCCTCTCTTCTCCTCTCCTCTCCTCTCCTCTCCTCTCCTCTCCTCTCCTCTCTGGCCATATGCCTCATCATATGTGAGCATCAGCCAAGGTTATGTAGCAGTGAGCGCTACATACAAACATGTTGTAATGTCATAATGCTACTTGACCTTCACTGCTTCACCTCTTGTTTCACTACATTTATTATGGCATCTGGCCAGGTGTGTGTGCTTTGGTGTAAAGTGTGAGTATGTACAGTATGTCCCACAGGTCCATTTCAATGCATATGACATACCAGATTAAATCCCCATCATCCAGTAAAGGAACTGATTAGGTTACATGTCCTTGAATGGGACATTCAAAACAGTCCATGTTGTCTGTCTATCTTTCAACCCTTTTGTCTCTCATCACACAATAGCATGAATTCTCATTCTGATAACAGGAGTGCTGCACACTTCAACATGTTGTTTTAGCTACACACTAAATGATACAACTGTAGGTTCACACATGTAAACATGCACCACACCAAAATTTGTCTTGTGCCTTTAACCCGTCATTAGATCATGCATGCATCACACCATACACTGCATGCTAGGAGCACTGGGTTCGTCATATCAGGCGCCCAGGGAGCACATGGGGGGTTAAGTTCCTTTGCTCAAGGGCACATCAGCCAAGTCCAGTGAATTGAACTGGCAACCCATCAGTCAAAGGCTGATTTGTCAGTCATCTAGGCCACAGCTGCCCACCACATAGGTGCTGGGATTATGTACTATCAACAACTTACAGTATTTATAAAACTGTTCTCTTCATTGGTTGAAAATGGCTCAATATGGTGTCTGGGGTTTTAAATGAACCTGAGGCTTTTAAGGCCAGTGCTGACACAGAATCAGAGCTGAATAAATATAGACACTTATAATAGTTGAACTGGAGCTCGTGTGTGGAGGCCGTGCTGAGCAGAGAATGAGTTCTAGTGGAAGATCCAGAATGCCTGAGTTCAATGAAGAGCTTATACCGATATGTTAAACATGGTGCCATATGCCTTGAAAAGGTAAAGCCAGACTACCCATGAACTCTCCTATTAGAGCATTTATCCTATTACGAGTCTGAGTTAAAGTTGTGGCATGGGCTTTTTCACCACGTCACCTCCTCCTCTCTCTTCCCTGTCCACTGTCCCTCCACTGTATCTATCCAGTAAAACAGAAGAGCCAAAAAATAATTCACAACAGGAAATAAAAAAAAGAAAACCTATGTCTTCTTTTTTATTTTTACTAAAGTACATTTCAAATTGCACATCAGTCACACTTACAGTATTTTATTTATTTATATTTTTACAGTTTTGATTTCAGAATGCGTATCATTTATGACATCCAAGGCTTATGCAATGTTACAGTAGATATCACAACAATTATTTGTAGTAAGAGTTGCATTAGTTTTAGATCTTGTAGAGTCAGTTAAGCTCAGCTCAGTTCAGTTTAGTTGATTTCAAATATGCAACAAAACAAAAGCAATCCTACTTAGTCTTTACAAATAAAACAGATCACAAGAAAACATGAAAAAAAAAAAAACCATATACATATACATGAAAACAAAGTATGACTTCATCCGCACAGTCAAAATGGAGTGGGAGGAAGTATAATTTATTTAATCCCACCCCTTCTCCACACAACAGTCTATCCTTTAGCTTCCCATCAACAAATATCAGCAGAGTCAGACCGCTGCATAAGTCTTCTCCATCACATCTCAAACATTCTCAAAGGGATTCAGGTCTGGACTCCAAAATAATGTCTCATGCTGCAGAATCACTCTATCATAATGGGAGCTTGATGAATTATGATATTATCCTCTTCTAATATATCATTGGTTCAGCTGATATAATTTTTGTTAATGTGACGTTTCTCAACCTAGACCAACTGAATCAACTCTAGATCATAACATTGCCCCATACGCTTGTACTTATGGCACTAGGCATGATGGGTAATCATGTCATCCACCTGTTGTCCCCTCCTGATGCATCCATCATTCCAGAAAAAGGGTCCGTCTGGACTCATCAGACCACATGACTTTTTTCCCATTAAAACACAGTCCAATCTTTATGCTCTAAAGAAAAACTGACAGTTTAAGAAATAAGAAGTGATTCATTGCATCAGTTAGGATTAGATAATCATATTAGATAATCCCTACAGTAATGATCCAATGGAAGACTATACTTATTTTGTTAATTAAAAGTTTAGATGCCAGCTATACTATCAAATTTTTTTTTTAGTTTTGGCACAATTAGCTAAATTTGTGTTTTAAACAGCCATAGAAGTACCACCCTACTGCTCTGTTTTCCTTAACATTTCCACTCTAAAACATCTCCCAACCTCTCGTACTTGCTTCACCTTGGCTCTGAGAGCTCTGGTTGTGAACATTTGGATCCAATGCCTCAAGTTTACTCAGCTTATGTCCTCCATGATCTTCTAACACACTAATGTGCACTTCAGGGGATTCCAGAGGCAAACAGTCTCCACCTCAAATGAATCCTCTGTGGATCGGTGCCTTGGAACCTCTATGTCTGGGATCTGACTGTATGACTGTTGTTACACATCCATCCTTGAATCTGGTAAAAAAAAAAAAAAAAAGAGAAATGTACCATATGTTGTATGGTGTTTTACGTACATATTTCACCACAATTAAAAAGTAGTACACTTCATTTTCAACAGATCAACTTTAGTTCAACTTAAAAGTTTCCTGTGTACCATACATGTAGTACACACTATTTTTAACACCCGTATTTTCAAGACAGCAGCCCACTGTTGATGGATGTGGGAGGGGAGTGTGTGTTCTGTTCACAACAACCCATTGTTTGACAGGCTGACAGACAGTCTCACACTGGGGGTGACTACGCATGAAAACTGTACACAGTATGGGGTTTGGACAAACAAGATGTGAAAGCTAGCACTACCTGTAAACTGTGAAGTGATTTCATGCAGAGTAAGCAGATACAAAGTTCAACCTTTTTTTTAACATTGAGAATAAAGAAGCTTTAGGATATGCAGTACACTTTGAAATGTAAGGGCACGGATACTGTATGTGCAGGGCAACATGGTGGCAGACTTCTGTGTGGAGTTTTGGTGTGGGTTCTTTCATCCAAAGACATGCCCCAATAGGTTAATTGGTTCATGTAAATTGCTCATATGTGTGAATATGAGAGTGATTATTTTTTCATCTTTATATGTCAGCCCTGCGATAAATGGTCAATGGTGAACCCTGCATTCCCCCATAGGTAGCAGGGATAGGCTCCGGCACCCTTGTGACCCTAGTGAGGACAAAGCAGTTCAGAAGATGCATTAGTGAATGAAGAAATATATGTGCAGCAAATGTAATTTACTCTCATTATCAGTGTAAAATACAAGTTTGCAAACCTTAACTCATAAAGACTCAGAGCTACTTTTACTGCACTTACCAAATAATTTTTTCCTGTATTTTTAACCTTTCTTCAGTAACTTATCAACATTTATTATAATATTATGCTCTGTATTTAAAGTATTCTTAGTGCACATCATGTATTTTCCTATATTTAATTCACTGATCATGTAGATGTAGATTAAACCTCCGATTACAGTTGGGGGTTATATTAGAAACATGGAAAACCAGATTAAAGTTGAGGGTTATTATATTAGAAACACAGAAAACTGAAGAAAAAGTGACTTTTTTGGTCAACTATATTATTAACTGTGTGTCTATATCCACTGTAACTGATAAAACTACATTGGTTTTTACTAGGTTCTACAATGTTGTACATTGTTTGGACAGTGTTTCCACGGTAACTGTGGAGCATCTGAACATCCAAATGGGTCATATCTGCTAACCATGAAAAGATGATAAACTGTATTTCACACCAATCAATTAAATGTATTGATAGAATTAGTGGATCAACAGGTGTTAAATAGGTGACATCAGTAAATGGCTTTGGTCGACAGTGGATCTTTGGGTCTTTATGGGTTAAATGTATCGAATTTTATAAGATGATTTTTAAACCCATATTTGGTTTAGTTTAAAAGGGGTTATTGATTTTCACCTTACATCACATTTGTGAATTTGTAGCTTAGTTGTTACATAAGAAGGTATTTTAAGATGTTTTTTCAGCAGTCAACCCACACGGACTATGCTATTCATTTTTAATCTAAAATTACACATATAATGCCATTGCTTAGGGGAGAAGGGACATGAAAATGAAAGGAAAAAAGAAAATGCCCAAATTTGGAATCATCTCATTGTCAACTGCCAAGGAGCAAATGTAATTTAATGGTGTCTCATCTAATTCAGGAAGAGGAAGAGGAATTAAATTTATCTGAGGGCAGTGCATTACCCTGAACAGATCACGTTGCTAGAGGGAAGGTTGGTGTGCGTCTTTGTGTTGCGTCTGTATGTATGTCATTACATTTTCAAATGGCATATAGAGGCAGAGACAGCACAGTGCTATCTGCTTCAACTGTTCACATTGCTAACATTTTTCACACCAGCAGGTCTCAACGGAAGTCTGAGAGTCACAACAAACTGTCTCCTCTGTCAGTGTGATGTTTTAGGAGCAGCCTTGACTGATACTGAACTTGTATTCTATGGCTGGATCAGAGACGGGGAGAGATTATGCATCGGAAAAGCTGACATATAGTCTGTTAGCAGTTTTCTTTTTTGTCATTCTTATTTAATATGAAAAAACAAACAATGAACGGAGAGTTTTCATAATTGTCTCTGAGCGTACTGGTATTCTGTTGAAAACAGCAGTTTATTTGTGCAGGACCTGGAGACTCAAGAAGCTGAGGCAGTTTTAACTTTGCTCTTGTCTGTTTTATTTATGCAATGCTAAGCAGAAACAGTGATGACTGCTTATGCTGTTTGAATGAATTTAGTCGAGGTGTGTATTTTGAAGAGGGAGACCAGAATAAGTAGTTTGCTCTGCAGCATCAAATATTGGCTCCTCTTTACTAAAATATTGCAGTTATTTGAACAGACATACAAAAACTACTGTACACCTTAAAAGCAGTAATTTGCACACAAAGTAAACCTGATATTATAGAATATTCCGGATGAATTTGTAAGTTAACACAAAGCTGACTGGCTGTTTTTGAGTATCTGTGGTCTGTAGTTTTTGCAGCGTGACAGACACTGTGGGCACATGTCAGGGTTAATGAGTGGCGGTCAGGGTTAATCATCATGTCCTTGAAATACTGTACATGTCACAGACCAAGAAAGGGTAAAATAACAGGACCTGTTATGTCTAGTTTACTGTGGAATTTGCCTGTTGCGCTAAATTATTTTCAAGGGAGCTCTTTGTCTCTACAGTCTCCCTTAAAATATATCACTTAACTGTGTGTTCTGTAAAACTGGATTTTTATGCAGTGATGCAGTATTCTTTTAACTTTGAGTCAAAAGAGCAAGTTCAGGTCAGACCAACTGTCAATGCTTTGTAAATTACCTATGCTAAACTACCTACATCCAAAGAAAATGAGAGAATGAGAGCTGAAGGACACCCTTTTACTGCTTGCATCATTCAGTTTCAAGGCCAAAAAACTGATTTTCAATTCAATAAGCACGAAGTTTGAAGAGCTGTTATATCTCTGTACTAACTTCAGTTCCTGCTGGTGCCAAGATTATAGCCTGTCACACACACACCAGTGGTATTATTTGCTCAGCAGAGGGTAAACCGTGGCATGGCAGAGAGGGGGAGCAGGAAATGCAGTGACAGACAGATAAAATGTGATTATATGCAATTATTTGGAGAACTTTAGAAAATTAATGTTGATTTTCTTAGATTTTTTTTAAAAATGAAAATGTCAGTTTTAGGCAAAAAAAAAAAAAAAAACAGTATAGGGGTCTGATTAAGTGAAAATGAACATCAACATGAAAAAGTAAATTTGCACACATCATTTCTCAAGTGGGTTCATTTTTTTTTTTTTTTCCAAAGATCTTTATTTTATGGAACTGTTATGTTTTTTAACATACCACATACACACTACAGGAGAAGTCCAAAACCTTCTACTAAGCTTTATTAAATTAACAAAAACACAAACAAAAGGCCATCTATTACTGTGAGAAATTAAAATTCTGAATGATGAAGTTTGTGAATTCATAAACTGGTCACATTTAAAAGACTATCTGTGAACTGTTACAGAGAAATGACTTTATTTATAATTTACCTACATCAGTACGGACCGGCACAAGTTGCAAATAACACTGTGTTAGTATTAAATACATTCAATAAAACATTGTGATTATATCCGGTTTGTTATTTTAAAAAATAAGTTAAAATTTTGGGTGATGCACACAATGGTAAAGAGTCGTCCACATGTTACTATGGCAACCTGTCCACAAGTTACCATGTTGTCATGTCAAGGACTTTTCAATATTTTAATCCAAAATTTATTTTCAGCATAACTGAACATAATATCTATAATATTTTGTCCTACTTTATATAAATTTCTGTCGAGAACTGCATGTTTTGAATGTTTGTGTAAAGCTTAAGTCCATATGTTAACGAGCATTTGACATTTTTCACGTATAATTTTTATATCCTCAAATTTTGTCATACATATACTTATAAATACCTACTCAAATATTTCTAATACATACATATAAGTTACTCTGCTTACATGACAGAGACTGTTGAACATGAAATGTGTCCATGTGTTACTACTTGATTGGACCCACATAGGGACATAAAAGAATATATTTAAGTGGATTTTTATCAGCAACACATTGTAACACAGTGCAGGTCAATTAAAACTTTGCATATTTTACATACTTATACTGCTCATAATGTATTAGCTGAAGAGCTCTGTCACTATATGACTCTGATGTAAATCTATCCTGGTAATTTATTCTAGGAGCTTCAGTATCTACACCTCTTAATAATAGAAAAGCCCAAGTTGTTGTACATTTGTCATTGTTTCCTGTTCATTTACTCAAGTTTGTGCAAATGACAGTCAATCCCATATTCACTGTGGATGCATCTGGTCATGAATAGAATTTGCCGCAACAGATGTGACGATAAATTAAAGCAGGATGTTCATGACTTTGACACCACTGAACGTTTATCTTATCTCAAATGTGTGCAACAAGAATTTTCAGCACTGGAAAACATTAAAGGAAACATTAGGTTCATTATACGACACTTAATTATTACTTGCAGCCATGTATTCCTGAAAAAAAAAGCAACATTTTGAGAAGCACTGCAGAAGGTGTCTGTTATAAATATGATATATAATCATATTACCATCACTCCATATATTCTGGAAAGCTAAAAATGCACAGGGAACCTAAAAGTATTATCTACTGAAAATATTAATTTCGTTCCAAATGATTGACATAGTATATTGAAACAGGACTAAACTGTAAAGTAATTTGTAATAAGATCTAAAAATGCAGTATGTGATGGACAAAGAAGGACATCTGCACTCTGCTTCCACTGCATGCAGAGCACGTTTAAAGTTACAGTGGGGCATCTTACATCAGCATTTGCAATTTGAACTGAAAGAACAACTAAGCAAGGTCATTCAGATGGATGAGACATTTAGTGAGCTGTATAATTAAATGAAGAGACCCCCAGGTCACTGTAAAGTTTTTTTTTTCAACTGTCCTCATGGTGCTATATTCATGCTAGCTAAGAGTCATTTATATGATATATCATTCACAGGAGTGCACTAATTGCACAAATGTTGCCAGGGCAGTAACAGAACTCTTGAGGCAGACTGAGAAAGATTTAAAAAAAAAAAAAAAAAAAAAACTATTTCTGACATCAATTCATGGTTACCTGAGTAAACCAGTTCATCTCTTTTCTTTACCTCTGACTTTACCCTCTCACTCTCCATGACAGCCTTTGGCAGTTGCGTGGTTTATGATTCAATGTTTGAAGGTCAGAGCTGGGGTTGAGTTTTACCTGAGGCCTGCTGGATGTTGTCATTATTCTTTCTGGGCAGAGGCAGAGTGCAGGGACACAAAGAAAATGTGGCAATGGAATTTTTGTGCACCTATAGTGAAATTTTATGCTGGAACAGGGTGAGCCAGTTACCAGAGAGTGAGAAGGGTTTGATAGTGATGCTGTAGTCAGGGTCAGTGCAGTCAGACAGGATAATATTGTGACAAGGCTTAAAAGATGAATTTGTAAGCTGAATGAAAAACGTGACCCTTAGTTCTTTCATTTGGGAAAGGGTCATACTACTACTACTACTAATAATAATAATAATAATACATCAAACTTATATAGCGCTTTTTTGGACACTCAAAGACGCTTCACATTAAGAAGAACAAGGAGAACAGAAAAACAATTATAATTACAATTCAAGCAAAAGCCAGTTTGAACAGATGAGTTTTTAGAAGTGTTTTGAATCTTTCCAATGAGTCCGAGCTCCTAATGGGTTGTGGCAGTGAGTTCCAGATAATGGATATTTAAATAATCACATAAACCATATATTACCGTCACAATATCAGTATATCATAAAAATGCTAAAGATGTTTTTTCCTCAATGCATCCTTTTTTTAGCCTCTTAAATTATAGTTTTTAATGGAGAATGCTGTGTTGAATTATTTTCTCGATTGTGTGCAAGGTTAAATAAACATCTGAAATTAGCTTACTTTCTTCAATTTGTAATGCCAGAGGAATTTATGCCACTTATTCATTATTGTAATGAATACCAGTTGAATACTCACTGATTGTATGGTGTCTCAGACAGTAGACGAAAAAAAAAAAAATAATAGGAGACCAGATCAATTTTGTCCAGATCCTTGATTAGGGTCATTGTGTATATCTTTATATGAACAAGTCTATCATTAACCACTGTGAGACTGAAGATAAAAGCCTGACGTAGAAACTATAGCTGTTTGAAAGTTTTTAGTAAACTTTAGTCCTGCCAGTTTGACAAGAGTAATTTATCTCTCTCTATTTGTGTGTGTGTGTGTGTCATGTCTCTTCATAGGCTTGTGTGTCAGATCAGTCTTTGACAGCTACAGATGTAAAAGAGCTCATCTCATTGTTCTCAGGGCACGTTATTATCTACTGTGTGTGATTCAGATCTACCACCTACTGTGTTCTTCCCCTCCATTCAACTGAAAGCCTGTCAACAGCCATTTTTCCAAGCAAGACCTCTGCTGTGATCTCTGCCATGTTTCATCAAAGCGTTGCAATACATTCCCAAGCCCACTGTCTGAGCATGTTAGCTAGTACTAAAATTATTGCATGTGAGTGTGTAGGTTTGTGTGTGTGTGCGTGTCGCTATTCTTCTTCACTCCGAATCTCTTGTCATTCCGTCTGGACGAAAACCAGCGAGAGGAGCTGAGCGGACAAGTTTGCCTCCGTCCAGTGCTATTTCATGCTGGAGTCAGTTACGTGTGTTTGTTTCAGCATGTGTGTGTTTGTGTTGAATAGACTGAGTGGTTAAATAATTAACAATGTTCGTCGCCTTACTGCAACACATGCCTCACACAATGATCTGATTAGAGGAGCCTCAAGGGATGCACACTGCCTGCCTACCCTGCACACAATGACTAATGCTGCATGTGTATTCATGTGTGTCTGTGTGTGTCCTGGAGGATGCTTCAGAAACAGCGAAGAACATATGAGTAATAACTTTTCCTTGTGTGCATTAGCGTTGGGGTGTGTGGTTTGGTGTTGGTGTATCAGTGTTTGTGGAGGTTTCAAGCTGTTTTGGCAACTTTAATTCAATTCTGCTACCATCATGTATTATGGTGTATTATTGTATGTGCTGCCATGCAATTAGAGAAGGGTCAGAGGTTATAGAGGACCGATTTTATAGACATACTTATTAGTACAAGGACAAATATCAACTGTAACATGGACTGTATGAACATCTATGGTGAATATTGATGTTTAATGCATTTTAGGAAAATGAAGGTTGGTAAACAAAATGTAAATGCATGCACATGGATAACACGGACAGAATGATGGAGATGATCCCAGTTTCTTCAAAATAAGTGAACTGTAGACAGGATGCAGAATAGATCTACTTAAAAACAGAGACAAAGTACAAATAATGTGTGTGTTTTTTAATTTATTTTTTTTAGCTCAGTGATTGGAATAATTTTGTTTTCAGACACATTCCTCTTCCTTTATTCCTATTTATACACATTAGTAATGACCTTTGACCTGGTGCAATTATTATATACTGAGTTCCAGTTAAATTTTTTTTACCAAGAATAAATTACATTGTCATAATCATTTCATGGGTAGAGGTAAAAATATTTTATTCCAACTTAATGTAATGGGTAACAGTGTATTTAATCAGTTGCAAAAAACCCCCACAAACTAAGCTGCCTTGCTCTCTAAATAATCTACCCACTCACAAACCTGTATCAGCTGACCACCAAAGAATAAAGATATATTTAAACTGAATAAATGGAGTTTATATATTTATTAATATAAATGCAACAGAGGTTGGTCTACATTCTCTGATTTATTTGCTTTTACTCTTAGACCAAAATCCATAATAAAAAAAAAATAATTGCAGAGGACACCGGTAATGGATTTTTAAAAAGGCCAATATAATGATTATGAAAATAACTGACTAGTTCATGTAGCAATAATACCCTTACTCTTTCAACAAAAAACATGCACACAAGAAGTCTGATATAATTCATCAGCCTTTACTGCAGGCAAGTGTTGTGCAGTAACAACCTACATCTAAAAGGTTTCTTGTCCCTGAATATATTAAAAAAATGAAGTACACTTTTATTTTTAAAAATCCACTATATGCAACAAAAGGATTAGGAGGGTTTAGCATGATCTAATTGCAGAATTTACATATAATGTTTCTCATTATGTATATGTTTCAGTGGAGCATAAGAATAATCATTGTATTTTTGTTACTTTAGAAGAAACTTATGTTCATAATGGGAACTGGTCCTCTTCCAGTCCACCAGATCACATGTCTACAGTTGCTTCAAACATGCTTCCATTTGTTTGTGTGTTTTATGGTTGGTGGGCTCAAGGTTTAAAAATACAATCCTAGGCCACCGTTAATATCCTTTAAATTTAAAAAAACAAAACAAAAAACAAACAAACATAAAAGACAAAACAAACATTTTCAATAACAACAGACATTTGCATTTTCTTTGATCACCAGAGGTGATTGACAGTAGTGGAAAAATATCACTAAATATCATATACAGGCCCCTTTAACATCACAGCACTGCTCTGAGTGTCTTTATGAAGAAAAAAAACCAGAAAAAAATGTGTTTTTTCTCTATTTTCATCTCCACCAACTCTAAAAATATTAGATTTTTCTCCAGCTGAAATTTCCATGGTGTTCATCAGCTACTTGCTAACTCTGTTTAGGATCTGCCATGTTGCCTTCAGTGTATTTATGAAAGCATATTGTTTGGAAACAGCTGGCTGAAGCATGGACGTAGCTGCTTTTGTGGACAAGAGTTTCAAAACTTTGTCTAAAAAAGAAAAAATCCGTCCATGGTAAAGGACATTAACTGAAAAAACATGCTAAATGTTTTTAGTCAAGACAATTTTTTTCATGAGAAAAGGCAGAAACTAGTACTGTCCTGAGTCTTTGATGTTTAAATGTGTTGAAATAACTGTAAACATTGGATGAACTGCAGTCAGGTGTCCATCTCTGTGGGTCTCATCTTATCATTGCATATATATAGATATGAATTGGTACAGCTTTGAGATTTTCATGATCACCAACCAGTTTTTATTTTTGATATTTGTCTCTCTCAGGGACTTTGCCTTTTAAACGTATTCCTTTAACATATTGCCTAAACATAA
The DNA here is from genome assembly GCA_029822895.1 of Maxillicosta whitleyi. Taxonomy (NCBI): domain Eukaryota; kingdom Metazoa; phylum Chordata; class Actinopteri; order Perciformes; family Neosebastidae; genus Maxillicosta; species Maxillicosta whitleyi. The sequence continues at coordinate 13,519 of JAPSES010135360.1, forward strand.
GACCATGGCAGAAACATACATCAATAATTAATCTGCGTTGTAAATGTTAGATGTACAGAAAAACATTGGGGGATGGTTATTTTCCATTTTTTGGCTCTGAAATGTTCACAAAAAATGCGACTATATTTAGTACTCACCAGCTTCCTTCTCCTGGCCAAAACCCGTTGTTGTTCTTGTTGTCCTTCATATTGATTCGGTTGGTGGACTGTGTGGCCAACAGATTGGATTACAGTCCAGCCTGAAGGGACAGAAGCTATTTTGTGTTTGGGGACATAGCAGACATTTACTGTAGCAACAGTCTGATCTATTCTAACTTTATAGAGCATCTCTGAAGAGAAATATCACAATGAACACTAATATCTTTTAGACAAGTTACCCACAAAGGAATTTAAGATCAATTGTTCGCTTTAGGGTGAAAAGGTCAAGAGTTGTCGGTCACTTGGTTAATGTTGCACATTCTATCTCATAGTTTAGTACCAGTAGCTTATAGGTACTGAGAAAAGGTTATTTTTTTAGATGCTATGACAGTCAAAACAAAGTCAATATAAACTGTAGGGAGAGGCAGGAATTTATGTTGACTGTTCATTTCTATATACTGCAGGATCCTTGATTCTCCATTTGTTTAATAATGATTTTGTTAATATGTATTCTTCTATTTCTATTTTAAGGGTGTGTCCATGTCACAGTTGAGATAGATCTTGACAAAATGGGCCTACGCTGCTGTGTGCTTGCTGCTGATAATGGCTTGCACCATTGAGTCATAGCTTAGCAACAAGCCTGCTGGCCTATTTTTGGTCTCAGGCAATTATCCACAATGCAGTGTGGTCGTATGACACTTCCAGATTGTGGATGTAATGAAGGGAAGAAGGTCTGTACCCACATCTGTCAAGTATCTGCAGGGTTTTTTTTTTTCCTCAAATATAAAACAAGTTGCTAAACCCCGAGACTGAGTGGCAACTTTTTCATCAGATTATTGTGGGGGAAAACTGTATGAACATGTAAAGCTTATTCTCAGAACACAAAAGAGCCCAAAACTTTGGATGATACAAATGAAACCTAGCATCCGTCTCATCTCTGCATTCTTCATTTGAACCCATAGGTTAGAATAATATTGACTTGTTCAACATGAGTTCAGGTATACACTGAAGTCACACAAAATGTACTTAAAATATTATGCATCCAATAGAATCAATAAAATCCATCCCCCAGAATGAAAACCTGTTTTATATGTTTCTGCCTAAAACATATACTTTCATTGTTTTTAACCTGGTTTCAATCTTCATATCAATGTTTCTATGATAGTATGCATCATTTAAAGTTAAAGTTGTACTGAATCTTTTCCTTAAATCTAACTAAAGCATTTTTATAACCAAAACATACACACAGGAGTGGAGCAATATAGTATGTGTGATTGTGCAAAAATCATTTCTTGGGGTAATGTTGCTCCTATTTGGGTCTCGTCTAGTCTTATAAACACACACAAAAAAAAAGACCTGCTATTTTCTGTGAATTACTACAATGAATTTGTCAGAAGCTCTGGTTGAGCCGTTTAGATTTCACTGCCCATG
>JAPSES010135398.1:0-15083 GCA_029822895.1 Maxillicosta whitleyi
CTATGAAGGAATTATTAACTATAAACAATGATAAACTATGAATGAACTATTAACTATAAACAATGATAAACTATGAAGGAATTATTAACTATAAACAATGATAAACTATGAATGAACTATTAACTATAAACAATGATAAACTATGAAGGAATTATTAACTATAAACAATGACAAACTATGAATGAACTATTAACTATAAACAATTATAAACTATGAAGGAACTATTAACTATAAACAATTATGAACGATGCATGAACTAGTGCATTTTGAAGTTTGTGAACTGAACTTTGAACTAGTTCAGGTAGAAAATGTACTTTCCCAACAATGGAAACCACTGCTGTGCTGAGGGATCAGTTCAATGTTTACTCCCAGCTTCTTGAAATTTTGATGAACTATATTTATAACCTCATCTGATTCACATAAGACAAACTGTGCAACTAAAGAAATAAGTGGAAACAAAAGAAATGTGTGTTAAACACTAGAGAGATGAGAAACATTCAACACGAAAATATAATTTATAAATGAAAATGGATGTCAGTTTGACCACACAAACACTGATCATCATTTTGAATTCTTTTTCACTTAAATGTGGTTATTTTTTCATACTTTTTGGTTTTTTACCCATTCCTTTATAGTCATTATTGTACTGATTTTTTGTAGTTTTATTGTATGAATATGTGAATGATGTGTTAATACTGCTGTTGTACATTCATTTCCTCATTTTGTGATACATAAAGTTCTTCTATACTTTGTCATTTCGCCATTTCAATTGTGGACGAGTGTGAAACAAGAAATGCATCACCGTTAACAGCTGTGACCCCCCCAGATACAGACTGATGTTATAATCAATACGACCTCTGATAAATCAGTATTCATACACTTTAACATTCTAACCTTTGACCTCTTTCTACTTCTATCATAAAATCTGACACCACATGGCCTCTTTGGAACCAGAGGTGACCATATTTGAGCATATGGGCAGCTCTACAGGGGCACAAGGGGTCAAAGATGGGATATGCTAAATGCCACCTTACTGTCAAACTAATCAATATTTGCAACACAGGCAATCATTTTATTGTCTGGTTAGTGTAACATATGAACTAGAACTACAGTGGATGTATTATGAAATGAGTAGAAGCTCCAGAAGTAACAATCGAAGCCTTCACATGGCAGACATCACTGTTTTATACAATAAATATAAATACACATATTCACTGATTACATACATTTACTATTTTATTAACACAAGAAGCATCTAAGTGAACATAAAACTTGTCAGGCTGGATAGCTTAGTGGTTTTCACCCCAGACTTTGGTGCGGAAGGTTGCGGGTTTGAATCCCAGGTGGGCCCTTAGGCAAGGTCCTTTACGCTATACATGCCTATACCTTGTAAGTCGCTTTAGATAAAAGCATCAGCCCAATGTAATATAACTTAGCAGAGTGCCCAAATTTAACAATGACTCCTGGAAAAAAAAAAAATTGATTTCATATTTTTTGAGAGAGGTCAAATGTACATCTACAGGAGCCAGAGCTTTATTGGAGCCAACCCCAGCAGCTGTCAGCTATATTTATTACAAATTCCATATGAGTCTGACTGAAGAACTGAGGTCCTTGACCCTTGGTTTGAATATAAAAGTGTGATACAAACCCTGACAGTATGGTGTACCAATGTAAACCTGGCTCTGAACATGAAGAAGAAGAAGAAAATGATCATGGACTTGCAAGTCAGGTCAACACAATTACACACCTTTGTACATAAATGGAGGCAGCGGAGAAGGTCAGCGCCTGGAATTCCTGACGCACAAACACTTGAGTTATCTGGAAGGCTCAAAAGCACCTTTTCCATCTCAAAAAAAACAGAAGCACAGCAGGTTGCCCAGAAGCTTCTGATGAATTTCTACTACAGTTCCATCAAAAGTGTGCAGACATACTGCCTGTCAGTTTGGTTTAACGGCAGCAAGAAGGCAGAACAAGCCCTCCAGAAAGTAATAAAGGCCACAGGGAAAATCATCAGGGCCCAGATACCTGAAATCTTCACCATCTCTACCTCCTGCTGCCTACACCGAGCCCTCAGCATCATGAGAGAATATCTGCATCCAGCCCATCACCTGTTCCACCTCCTGCCCTCTGGGAGGAGATACGGGTCAATCAAAGCACTGCACACTCGCATGCACAACAGTGTTTTCCCTCAAGCAGTCAGACTCCTTAACACAGCTCCCCAGCCCACACACCTCCAATACTCTCCACACACTGCGCACAAACAGTGACTCTGGCCACGTTTCACAACCACATAACAGAACTGTGTCTGTGTGTACTTTGGACTCAGTGATTTTCTACTTTTACACTTATTTATTTGCGTTTAATTTAATCTACTTTCACCTTTTTTAATGTTATATACTATCTCCACTACACAAATAAAGAGATGCGTCACTGTTTTGTTGTTTTTGTGCCACTAATAATACATTTACTTGACAGCTTGCCTTTTCTAGCCCTCTAACCTGAACTACCAAATATATTATACTCCCATAACGTCTGATAGGGCAGATAGGAGTGTTTATGGAGTAGCAGCCCTGAAGGCAGGCACAACACAGATAACAAACACTCTACTGCATCCAGGTTTGCATACAAAATGTTACATGCAAAAACAATTAAAGGTATAGGAAAAGATCATTTTAACCCAGTGCAACTTTTGTGGCAGTTCCCAAGTAAATTTTTCCCTATAGTTAACCTTTCATTTAATTTCTTGTAATATTATCCTCTAACTTTTGTGGGGTTTTTTTCAGTGAAAAATCATGTATTTTCCTGAATTTAATTTACTGGTCATGTAGATATTCCAAAAACGTTCAGTATAAATTCAATTGTTATTATATCAGAAACAGAGAAAACTGAAGAAAAGCTGATTTTTTCAGCAAAATATATTATCGACTGAACATAAACACTGTCTCCATCCACTGTCATTTATCAAACTCCATACCTTTTACTGGTGAATCAATGTTGTAGAAGATGATGGTGTTTCCATGGTAACTACGGAAGGTTTTAAACATCCAAATGGGTCACATCTGATGACCATGAAAAGATGACAAAGTGTATTTTACAACATTTATTGACATGTATTAATAGGATTAATGGATCAACAGGTATTAAACAGTTTAAATTGGGTCTTTATGGGTTAAGGTTTGATGATAGGAATGTTACATGAAAATAGTCATTATACTCACTTTGTTAGTTTGCATCTCAGCAAGTGTACTCAAATATAAATATTGCACAATAGTTCTCAGCAGGCAGCACTGGACAAAAATTATACATAAATATATATTTCCTCTGAGCATGGTTTAATTTGAGATCTGAGAGGATGTGAAAGTTCTGCATCTGTAACTTATCTATTATTTATGTTGAAAATCTATCACGTGAGGCAGTTTTGTGTAATCACAGGTGCTTTCAGACAGACAGGAGGTTAAATACAGGACTGATAACTGCAATTACCGATTTCTAATCAGATTTTTTTTTTATGCACGACCTGGACATGACTCTGCTTCTCTTGCTGCTATGGAAATGTTCACTTTTCCATAGCAGCATGAAACAAGATCAGAATCTCACGCACACACACACACACATAGAAGTACCCTATACCTAAGAAGAAAATGCAGTAATTTATTGGGTGTATCCATAGTAGATGATCATTCTGTTGTTGTTATTTTCTTGTTTTGATTGTGATGATTCTGTAGGAGCTTGTCCTTGTGTCCATTCTCTTTAGGCTGTATTCACTGTATCTATGTGCATAGTATACTGTGTTCGTATAGAGTGAAAGAAGCTTTTCCAGTATTGTAACCATGCAAACTCTATAATCCCAAAGAGAATAGCTACTGCTGCAGGAATGTACATAAATAAAACAAACCAAATCGCAGCCATATAGAAACTCATAAAACAAATACTCCTCCTCAATCATCACTTAAGTCTCATTAAAAGTCTGCGGTGGTGTTTTCAAATGCAAACATTCTATTATCTCCTGTGTTTAGACTATTCCGATGTATCAAACTTTTGGCAGCAAGTGTGTGTCTTCTTGCTTTAGATACTTTAGATCAGGGGTGTCAAACATGCGGCCCGGGGGCCAAAAGCAGCCCACCGAAGGGTCCAATGGGTGAGCTCAAGTAAAAATAATAACATGATAATATATAAACAATGACAAGTACTAATGTTATTTTTGGTCTGATATGAAAAAAATAACATTGCACTATGAAAATATTTATATTTAAAACTATAGTTTAATAGTAAAATGTGAATTTTTATTTAATTAACACCGTTCTGCCTTTTACTAAATGGTTTGTGTCTTTGTATTTTAACAATATTCTGCATAATTTGTTTAAAATGGCACCTGTTTTTCTTACAAAACATAATTTTTTTTTCAGGTTATCCACTTTTTTTTTTGAGAAAGGATAGCTTGTAAAGGTTAATATTTTTTTTATTGCACTAAAAGAAAGAGGAAAAGTTGGCATTTACAAGGTATTATGCTGTTATTTTACTGGTCCAGCCCACTTGACATCAAATTGGGCTGAATGTGGCTCCTGAACTAAAATGAATTTGACACCCCTGCTTTAGATGCTTTAGATTCACACTCGCAAGTAGAATATCATAAAAACATGGTGACTCCAGTTACAGCCTCGTCTCGTCTCGGATTCCTGTGCTGCACATCCATCCAAGACACAAAATCAGGGCAAAGCAAACACGGAAATACAGAAACATCTCTGCTTGTCTTGACACAAAACCTGTCAATCACAGCTGCAGACATGAGGCTTGTGCATCATTTATAACCCTGAGGTTATATGAAGGTGTGGGTGTAATTATCCGTGCTTAAACATACCTACAGTGGTAAATTCCACTATATCGCCGTTACTTCTCTTACTCTACTTCTAGCTTGACAACTTTTCTTTCTCGCTGGTTCGTTAAGGGGAGAAGAGGGAGGAGTGGGAAAGACATTTTGCCTTGAAAATGTTTTGCGTTTGAGTGGATAAAGAAGATGAGTCCACAGATTTGTTATTCCACGCTCCACCCCGACCTCCTCCGACTCCTCATATTGACTCTGTCCCTGCATAATCATGTCTCCGGTCACGTTCCTCCATCTGGTCACTTGGAAGACGTGTCTATGGCTCGCAAACCATCGTTTAACCTACACACGCATTTGCAACGGGAGGGCAGGCTCGTTAAAGAGGAAGGCTGACATTTAGAATGATCAGTAAAGAATGCCCGCTTCAGTTTGACACTGAGCAGCACTGAAATAGAAAAAAAACGGGGCTTTCTTCTGCCTACATTCGCGCTTCTGTTTGCTTTCTACCCACAGATCTGTGGACAAACAAGACGGGTTACTCTGAGACTGAAGAAAACTTTAAAAAAAATAATAAAATCCAGGCAGCTTCTCCTGTCAAAGAGGAGCTTTCTTCTCTATTTTTAACCATTACTTAGCAACATTTGCATCAAAACATAAACAGCACCTCAAAGTTAACGTAAAACAGACTCAATAATTATGTGCATCGTGCTTGTGTGTTCAGATTTGACAGTTATGACTGAAAGTTGCATGAAGTTGTTTTGATCATAATGTGTAGTCTACATTTGGTGGTTTAATGTCTGTATAAATTAGAATATTTCTGTGTCATTTAAAGGCTTTCTGTTTCCTATTAGTGTCACGGTTCATCGGTTCAGCCGTCATTTCCATTAACATCTGTTTTATCTATAAGTTCTAAACTTTCAGACCCGTCCCCTCACCTTCCATCACAAAGACCAGGGAGCCGACGTCGCCCTCTTTGATGATGCAAGCGTCTTTCCCATAATCCACCGGGTACATGCAGTCGACGATCTCCTGGATCTGAGAGAGCTCCAGGTTCTTCATGAAGTCATTGTCCAGTATGGCGTCCTTTATCAGCTCCTTCGATCTGCAGGAGGAAAGAAGTGTCGTGGTTATGGCTTGGTTAGGTTCAGGAACAGGTCACGAATGGGGTTAAAATAAGAAGTTTGGGAAGGTTAGAACAGTAAGTAACTGTGTGTGAAGGTGGAAACAGGTACTAAAACAGTCACCCATCCAACATTATCTATGTCACTTAAATGGTTTTCAGCAAATTTTCCTAAAATGCTTTGATATTTACTGTGACTGATTACAAACCTGGTTACAAACTATGACAGGATCCACTGATATTTTGGCCGTCACCAGAAGTAATGCTATTTTATGTTTTTTTTTTTTTTTTTAATAATTTAATTTTTTTAATTTGGGAAGATACTTTACAATAGAGTAAAAAAAAAAAAAAAAATAAATCAACATTGGTAAAGCATGAAATTTAACATGAACACGTTCCACATAAGTTTGCTGTTCAACAATACTTTTGAAATTTCACTTATTTTTCTCAATAAATTCATGTACGAGGTTGTTCAGTTTATTCACATTCATAATGTAATTTTCTGTTTTTCCACAATAAAATAAACATTATTTATAGGTTATTATGTCTATTATTTGAGATCAAATTGTGGTCCCTGAACTAAAATGAGTTTGACACCCCTGTTCTAAATGTTTCACACTGGACCTTTAATATGTTACTATATAACAAAATTAAAATTCCAAAACAGACCCAGATAAACAGTGAAGGAAAACTGTCCTGTATATGTGCTGTTAATGATATCACTCGCAACCGAGCTGTAAATAAACTCCTCCTGCTCAGAAACCCATTGATTTCCTTTTCAGTTATTTTTATGTTTATCTGACGGTGTGTGAGAGGCGTTTACATCAATGATAGCAGACGGTTTGATGAAGAACTTTAACATCCACTGCAGCTTAATGTCACACAGACAGCCCTCAGTCTGATCAGCAGCCGCGAGCTGATCACACATCAGCTGTTTCTGTCTCCTCCGTCCTGAATTATTGATCGGTTTGAGTTTGTTTCTGTCATCTCATCGAATCCTGTAAAGCAGTAAGACTTCTCATCGTAGTGACCTCCCATGCTTCTAGTGCTTGTGTTAAGCTAGGCTAAAAAACACACTATTGTTATTAGTCATAGACATAATTCTATATGAAGATGGATAATCCATATTAGGTTTTATTATTTATTCAGTCACATTATTAGAGGCACAAAAGCTGCTGTGTCTGAACAAGATTTATAGCATTTTTACACTAGTTCTATATTCAATATTTATGCATCAGGGGAGTCAAGCTTATGGGGCCCCATACAGCCCAATACAACTTGAAGTGGGCCGCATCATTAAAAATAATAACATAGTAATATATAAATTATATCAGTTCCACAATTATATGTGTAATTTCTATGTTTTAGTGTGAAAAAAGTAAAGACTTTATTATTAAAATGTTTACACCTATAAACTATCCTTTAAAAACCTGAGAAAAACATGAACAAAAAGAAATTTATTATGAAAAAAGGTGCAATTTTTACAATTCATGCCATTATTTGGCCTCAGTTTCTTATTTTCACATGATCATTATAACATAGAGATCAGAGTGCATCTACAAATATACAAAATATTTAATAACAGCTAGAATATTGGTACAATTACACTTAATTCTCTTGAGACATACCTGGTTGATCATATTTGTTCAGGTTCACATTTTTTTGTAAAAGGCTAGTCTGTAAATGTAAACATTTTAGTGTATTTTTTTTTACACACAAAAAAAGAAAAAAATCGTGGTTTTCCTTATAGTTTATTATGATAGCATTTTATTGGTCTGACACACTTTAGATTGAATTGACCTAAAATTATTTTAACATCTTTGATTGCTCATATCTTCTTCTGACTAATTCATCCCGTGGGTCGGATTGGACCCTTTGGCGGGCCGGTTTTGGCCCCCGGGCCGCATGTTTGACACCCCTGCTCTACATAATATATAGATATCTGAAAGAATTAGATTGATATAACAGTACTAATAAACCCAAAGTGTTTATGAATTTGTTTATTAATATACATAATAATACATTTAACTTCTCATCGTTCATCAATATCTGTACCTCTTTTTCTGCATTAATGTCTCAAGCCGCAGCAGCTCTGCTCAAAACTAACAGAAGTTCAGTCATTTTCAGAATTTTCACTCTTTAAGGAAGTCTGAATACATGGCGCCACTGTTATTTATTTTCTATACTATGAAAACTGAAGGGAGGGTCATTGCTGGTGATTATATTCTTGGATATGTGAAAAAGTAGCCATGACATTGATTCATTGCATTGGCATTTTTTATATGAGATTTTTTTTTGTTAAATGCAGCGCCAATGCAAGTTAACAAGGCATTTTCTTGCCATGAGGATCCTACACTGCAGAAAAACTACTACTAATACATCTAAATCATTGTTAATCTTTGACATGTCTGATATAAAACAATGAAACATCCCTTCACCATGGATTATATGGAAAACATTTCATGTTTTGTGTTGGGTTTTTAAATCATCAAGTACTAGCCTATAACATGTTTTAGTTGGCATTTAAAAGGTTAAAATCCTGAAAATTGTTGAATATTTTGTAGTTTGTTGTTTTGACCAGGAATCGATTGGTTTGAAAGATTTATGCAGGAGGAAAAAAGAAAAAAAAGTTGATATGTGATCATTTTAACAGTGCTTTCCAGGGATGCACCAATATCTGATACTGGTATCGGTGTTGGCCCAATACTGAGCGTTAGTACTTGTACTCCTACTCATAAAAATAGTCCAATACAACTCCAATCAATACCAGCATGATATTTGTAGTTAAAGGGATAGTTTGGGATTTTTGACATGAATTTATATGGCACCCCCCACACTGACTTACCCCCCTACAGTGTCCTGTGACCCCAGTTCTGGTCCGGTTTTGGTCCAAACAAAAGTACTCCAAGTTTTGCAGGGTCACGAAAATAAAACATTTTTCTGCTAAAATCAACATGTGTTCAAAAGAGCGATTTATTTGCATCACAAACCAATGTCCACAAAAAAGTCATACCTCCTAATCACTTGGCCCTATTTTCTCTCTCTTAGTATCCCTAGGCGCTGCCGCAAGATAACAGTTAGACTACTTGTTTCACTGCTGAAAAAAGTTGTTGACTAGTGCGCAGCTGTCAGGAAGCATGACAGCGCACTGATAGAAAATGAGAGAAAGTAGGGCCAAGTGATTATGAGGTGGGACTTTTTCGTGGACATTGGTTTGTGATGCAAATAAACCGCTCTTTTGAACATATGCAGTTTTTAAAAGAAAATCGTTTTATTTTAGTGACCGCCGCAAACTTGCCGGAACTACTTTCGTTTCGACCAAAACCACAGTTCTATCTGTTTTCCAGGTGCTGGCGGATTCGCACCCAAATAGTACCACCGGAACCGTGGAGGTAGAAAATCTGTTCAAAGCGTGACTGTCTGAGTTAGTGACAAACTGACATATTTCTGACAAGTACCCAGAGCTGGGCAGGTTTACATCCTACGGCTGAAAAAAAAAAAAAAAACACCGCCCGCAGATGTGAAAAATGAAACTTAAAACTCATGTATATTTTCTCTACCTCCTGAAGTGTCACTTTTAACCCTTACCAGTGGAAATGCTGCACATTAGTGTTCCCTCTGTCGTCTCCATGTTTGTTATTAATGACTTTCTTCTTCTTCTCATGAAACTTTACATTTCTTTGCCCTATTTGTCCAGTATGGTTAATTAAGAGCGGCGCCCCCTGGTGGATTGTATGAGAAACGCTCATTCCAACACATTAAATGTCAGTAGCAGCACTTTGTTTCAGTCAGACTAATGAGAACCACAATAAAGCACATTTACAAAAGGGACTAAAAACTGTAATGGGATTACTAGGTATTTATATCAGTACTCTGTATTGGCAAGTAATCAAATGTAAGTACTTGTACTCGGTCTGGAAAAAAGTGGTATCAATGCATCCTTAATGCTTTCATTACGTGTCTACCCCTTACATACTAGTGGGGTCAAATTTGACATTCAACAGTAATAAAAATATCCTAAGCATCTTTTTTTTTTTTTTTTTATCCTGAAATTTGATGACTTTTCCTACTTTTTGCCAAAATACACAAACATTTAAATATTTTAAAAGGATATACTTTTGTACAGGTGCTACAGTTTTGGACACTGAGGCTTGTTCAGGTTAATTTTGTATGTAAATCATCCTGGCTTTTATGTTTTTATGTGTTATGTAAAACAGGACATGACACTGTGTGATAGTAGATGTTTTTCTCCAAAATCAGAAAAATATGCTCTTCCTGTTCTGAAACATCACATTTATATATTATAGACATTCTAAATAAATCTTTAGTTCAACATTTGGTTTAGACACTTACTATGAGGGAATTCTAGGTCTGGGATAAATTTGACCCGAACCAAACTGTGAAGGTTTATATAGGGGCTATATCTTATAATAGACCTGAAAAGGTAACATTAGAATAATAGGAATGCAATAAAAGAAAAATTCTTGCAGAAATTCATACCATATGCTGGAACACAAACATAATGATCACCAAATCAAAAAAGAAAAATGACAAAAATGTACCAAAATGTCCTGAGGGGTCCCCGAGGCTTAAAACCATTAAACCAGATTACACCAGATGACAATTACTTTGGCGGCAAAAATGACTAACACTGCAATTCAGTAAAAGTGCCAAAGGGAGTGACCGCTTTTTGCAGGTGATCTACCACCAGCACACAAAACTGAACACAGACACAAGCAGTCCACGCTCTGCCAACACCAGCGTAAATGAATGCAGAGCCAGGATGCACATAGACACAACTGTTGAATGTGCAGGGAATCTACAACAAAGCAGGGCTTAGCACAGTAACGTGACAAACACAAATGGGGGTTTTATGCATGTGTTTCTGTGTGGAAACGGTAGCACAGACCAAAGAGAGTGAAAGAGCACGGGGAGGGTTTTCTGTAGTAGAACCAGAGGAGTTAGATGAAAAAAAAAAAGAGTTTATATCACATTGTCCAACCTTTATTGCAAGCCAGGTAAGTACAGGAGGGGAGATGCATTCCACAGAGGAAATTAAAGAAGATGACACAGCACATAACACAAAGGAGACGCACGGAAAAGTGATTTGTGGCTTCTACAGCACTGTCTGTGGTCGACACAGAGGAAACACTGCACTCTGTATGTATCTGTCATAGAACTTTGGAAATTAATAGATTAAAACAGATTAAGATGAAGTGTTTATGTCGTAAAACATTATGACTTATTGTGGAAGTTAAACCTTTGCTTGTTTTCTTATTGAGCCTCCTGGGGACTGAATATTATTATGTTAGTGGTTTCCTCTGGTAATAATCTCAGAATCTGGGACAAAGTAGGTGAACATGTGGACCGTTTTGTAGTCCATCTGTTATATAAAAATAAATGAACATGAGTGGAGAATTCCCCTATATCGTCTTCCACCTGCTATCAGTTCACTAAAAACTATCATATTTATGTCAGACGCAGCGGGGTTAATTTGGCGTTAACGGTGCAATTAGCAGTAAATCGACAGCCGCAAATCTATGAATTTAACCTGTTCGATCCGTGATTTCAAGGTGGCTTTCATCCAAAGTACTCTGTTATTTATTTATTTAATTAATTAGATTTGCAGCTTTTACTCTGAAACACTACTTTTTTTTTTTTTTTAATCATGATCCTGACACTAAAACTTCAATCTCACAGATCTTTCACTCTTATGAAATCTATTTTCTTTTTCAGCTGGTAGTCTGACAAATGGGTTTAGGCCTGAACAGGTTAAATACTCTCCCATCCAGAATGTGTGTTCTAAAATAGAAAGTGTATAATTACACTGCACCTCTTCACAGCATCTCAACAGCAGTTCTTAAAATGTCAAATGAGGTTTTGCGTGTGGCATAAAACAATATAAAATATGGCCTTAAATGTATTAATTCATGAGAAAACTCTGTAACATAATTAAATTGCATAATACTTCATACAGATACATAATATAAATGAACATCAAACAAATAAATAAGCCTGTATGTGTGTGTCGACTTAAAGAACTGTATTGTTTCTTGCCTGTACTTTTCTAAAAAATGAAAAATGTGGGAGAAAAGAGTCTAAATTGAAGTGATATAAATAGGAGTATCAAAATTAACACATTAATACTGATTAATTTATCATCATGATTAATCTGATTAAAAATTTAACACAATTTACCCATTTGCAGTGCAGAACAACTCTGAATGTCTCCGCCAACATATTTGGGTCAGTTTGTCCAAGTAGAATTAGTGTCGCACATGAACAAATGGGCAGTTGATCCAATAGTGACAGGCAGCAGAACCAGCCCATAAAGATGGAAGACACTAAACAGCACATTGTTCTGGATGGAAATATGACGACAGAAAAACCCAAGATGGAACAAACAGAAAGTATTATACACACTCTGCAGGAAGGAGTTTTCTTTTCACCGAAGCACTTTCAGCTTAAAATACCACAATAATGCAAAGCTTACTAGAGTCGATTCTGTGGGATGAATGAGTTAAATACAAAAATGACACTGAATATATGAACAATAAAAGATGTTAAAACAATATTAGGTCAGACCAATAGAACACACATAATGAACTATGAATAATGAAAACCACAATGTTTTCTCTTCTTTTGTATAAAAAAGGTTAAATGACACAAAAATGTTTCCATTTACAGATTAGCCTTTTACAAAAAAATGTGAATAACCTGAACAAACATGAACAACCAGAAACGTCTCAAGAGAATTAAGTGTAATTATATATTATATTATTAAATATTTTGTGTATTTGTAGGGTCAGACCAATAAAACACTATCATAATAAACTATAAATAAGGAAAATCAAAATTTTTTTCTCTTACAAATTTAGTTATTTAGGTTATTATGATAATATTTCACTGGTCTGATCCCCTCAAGATTGAATTGGTCTGAACATTCTGTGTAATATGAATTAAAATAAAAAAAAGATTGTTGGTATCTTTCAGCATTTCATTCCACAGGCCAGATTCGACCCTCGGGTGGGCCGGATTTGGCCCCCGGGCCGCATGTTTGACGCCCCTGCTCTAAACTGTTCCAATTACTCATTTTCTGTGAATAATAATTCCCTATTTCCGAGCGGCGTAACATGTCCAATATCTGCAGCATGTTTGTTTTCTCCCCATCGTTTCTGAGAAGGAGCAGATCCTTCCTCTTTGGACGCACGAGGAGCAGCTGAGCCGAAATCAGAGCAGGATGAGTCAGAGAGGAGGATATAACAGCAGAGCCAAAGGTTTCCTTCCTCTCAACCTGATGAAGCTCATCCCCATTTTACCCGACTGAAAATCATAAATCAACACATCCAACTGTCGCCTGGCTCAGAGCTGCAGCTTCTCCAATGCATCTGAAAACACAATTATCTTCTAAGTTTTGGTTACGCTCAATGAAATACGATGTATGGACTGAAAGGATCCATCACAGAGCCTCAAATCAGAAATGGGATGTGTTCAAATAAGTCTTTTCTTCACCACTAGTCCTTGGCACATGCTAAAAGTTGTGGTTTTTTGTGGGTTTTTTTTTTTCCCCTCTTGCCTTTACTAGAGTTTTATCATGTTAACTTATCACCAAATGCTTCTGTTACGTCAGGGGTGTCAAACATGCGGCCCGGGGGCCAAAGCCAGCCCGCTAAAGAGTCCAATCCAACCCCTGGGATGAATTAGTGAAATAATAAAAATTACACTTATGATATTAACCATGAAAAATATTGTAATAATTTTAGGTCAGACCAATAAAACACGGTCATAATAAACTATAAATAATTAAAATCACAATGTTTTCTCATTTTTTTTGTCTAAAAAAGTTAAATGACACAAAAATGTTTACATTTACAGATAACCTGAACAATAACCTGAACAAATATGAACAACCACAAATGTCTGAAGAGAATTCAGTGTAATTGTACCAATATTCTACCTGTTATTAAATATTTTGTGTATTTGTTGTTATGATGAACATGTGAAAATGAGGAACTGAGGCCAAATAATGGTAAAAATTGCACTTTTTTCTTAATAAATTTCTTTTAGTTCATGTTGTTCGTGTTTTTAAAGGATAGTTTCACACTAAAAGAGAGTAATTACACATATAATTGTGGAATTTCTATAATTTATATATTATGATGTTATTATTTTAATGATCCAGCCCACTTCTGGTCATATTGGGCTTGAGTTTGACCCCCCTGTGTTATGTTGTACACCAAATATATCTTGTAGTTGATGATATACAGTCATATGTCAGAATAATGAGTATTTATTTTATGCTAAAGTTTTTAATAAAATATATGATATGTTAACCATATTAATTGCTATAATGCACATTGTCGTCATCATATACATCCATGGAAATAACAGTAACAAAATGTTATAGATGTATATGGATGTATGAAGCCTTATTTTTTTAACAAAATATATGCATTTTGACAATGCTGTGGCAATTAACTAAATCACACAGGAAGTGGTGGCACTCACGGAAGCTGGAAAAAAAAAAAAAAACAGCTACAAGAAACATTTCATGCCTGTACTGACACTATGCAACAGAAACATTTGGTGTTCAAAAGGTGAGAGAAAAAAAATGCTCAGAAAAACCCATGACTTTAAGTATGTGCCCTTTGTCTTTAACCTTAATAGAAGAAGTCATGAGGTTAAAATTAATGGATTTCAGAGAAAAGATGCTGTGTTTCAGAAAAACTAACTGCTCTGGATCCGCTGTAGTGACTCTGCAGTGTCCTGAAGATGGACCACAAAAATACATCCTGGGTACTTCCACTGATGCGTTCTTACGAATGCAGGGTATAAAATGTAGACGGCACCGCAAAAATGGGACTTCACTGTCAAGGCTGGAGCAGAAATAGGCCTAAGTGAAGAGGAAATCTGCGCAAATAGTCACACTCATCCTCCTGTCCACTCATATCTGTCAATATGGATACTGAATTTGCATAATGCATCAGAATAGTAAGTAGTGCAAAGTGTGCCAAAGTGACTGAAAACAACACAGACAGACAGATAGATAGCAAGATAGACAGACCATCAGATAGATAGATAGATAGATAGATAGATAGATAGATAGATAGATAGATAGATAGATAGATAGATAGATAGATA
>JAPSES010135451.1:0-15077 GCA_029822895.1 Maxillicosta whitleyi
AAAACAGTGCTTTTATTCATTCCATGTTTTCTTTTCTGTCTGTTTTAGTCACATGACACACACAGGAGTTAGTACTCGATTGCATAACCATTGTTTTGATGACTTTTAATGGTCTAATAATTTTTTTCAAGACTATTTTGTTTTAGATTGCGTAAAACTTTTGACATACATATTTATATTTGAAAGTACTCATATATTATTATTATTATTATTATTATTATTATTATTATTAACCTTAAAAAAATCAGGTCAAGGTCATGTATTTTCAATACTGCAGCCACAGTATAAATTTTGTGCAGATATTTAAATGCATTCTTCAGATAATGTGATTATATGTTGTTGAATGGACAGACAGAAGGACAAGTGGATGGACAGACTGTGATAAAATGACGACAATTCCTTCAGTCAGAAGTTGGCCGAGGGGTAAAAACTGTACAGATTATATGCATATGTGCAACAGAATATTAAATATTCAGTCATAGTAATAAATATTTAACAGAATATTAAAATGTGATGACATAAATGGGTTTACATATTCCATGAGACTGACTGGTAATTAGTACGAATAATGAATGCTCACCTCATCTTGTGGAATGATGTTACTGGAGAGGTAGATCAGACTGCCAAGCTGAGGGATAAAAACAGATGAGCAACTCTACGTTAACAGTAATGTTGACTTTTTACACTAAAGCTGCTGCAGTGTCTTGGAAATAATACAAAATGTCCGTATAAATGTGATCACCAATAACACTGGTCTACAAGTTTTTAGAAACTAAATGTTACATAATTTAACCCATAAAAACCCAAACAACCACTGGCAACCAAAGTCATATAAAGACATGGAAATAATTGGTGTAAAATGCAGTTTTTCATCTTTTCATGGTCATCAGATATGACCCATTTGGACGTTCAGAGGCTCTGTAGTTACCATGGAAACACAGTCATCTTCTACAACATTGATTTACCAATGATAGTGGATGGAAATACTGGGTTTTATGTTCAGTTAATGATAGATTTTGTTGGAAGAAGTCACATTTTCTTCATTTTTCTCCGTTTCTAATATGACAATTAACTTTAATATGAGCTTTTCTGAACATCTACATGACCTGTAAATTACACATGGGGAAACACTACATTTTTATTGCACAAATGCAAAGCACAGAGGATAATATTATAATAAATGGTTATAAATCACTTAAGAAAGGTTAAATAGAGATATTCTTTAATTAATAAGATTAATTGGAAAACAAATGACAAAAGTACTCATTTGCTGATGTTTTCTAGGTATATGATAATGTGTTATTACACATATATATTGGTTTATATAGATTTATATGATTTTATATGAATTTTCCACTAGAACCTGTAAAGTGAATGTATTTTAACATGCAGACAATGTTTTCAAGTACATGTAGCAGCTTTCATACTAATATTCCTTTTGAGTAAAACTCATTTTCTCATTAATTCTCAAATATCACATTTTGACCCAAGACTCTATCATAGAAACTTCAGCCAAACGAGATTTTTGACTTGATTTGTCTTTATCAGTGACTCACACGTGGTAAAATTTCACTATTTTTTTTTTATTCCGGAAACATATTAAACAAAGACTAAAGACTAAACAAGGACTGAATTCAGCTTAAAAAAAAAACTGATTGTATTTGATTTTAAAGTAGAAAAAAGTACACCTAAGCCTGGAAGTCAGCACTCTGGGCACCAAGTGCTCTGAAAACTCCACAAGTGTATTTCAAACTAAAGCAGTGGGGTCATTTATCTCTGCAAACCCCGAACCATTAAATCATTAGCAGAAAATTCTAGTTCTTTTAAACTAGTGGCATTATTGGTCCTCCTGAATGAGAAAACTTGTTTTTCACATATTAATTCCCATGTTTGAGTTTCAGTTTTATATCATATTTGATACATCAGGTCTCAATGCTCAAGTATTATTATACTTGAAAAAACAAAAACATAATACAACACAAACATGGCCAACAAATAGGTAATTCCTTTTCAAATTTGCCAAAGTTCTGCCTCATTCCTCATTATTAATTTAATATTGTAGTGTCAATGGAAAGACCTCTGGTGAATGAACTCCTCCCCCTGGTGGATTATCTGTGTATTGCATGTATCTTGTTGTATACATCAGGATTTTCAAGAAACAAAGTATCACATTGATCATTTAGAGGGCTTCCAAACTCATGTAACAAATATTTTTATAGGGTTACGTTATACACGTTTCACAAAATGTTCATTATTTTTAAGGAATACACTATATGTCAATGTGATCACAGACTAAAGAGTTAAAGCCTCATTCAAAAAAATTAAAATGCATGTTACACTTCAAAGGAAACAGCTCTCAAAACAAACACATCATTTAATATTCTTAATCAATATGGCAAAACAGAGTCACACATTAGTTCATATACAGTAAATATCCTCCTCCAATCCTGTTAAGTCCATACCTGTATCTCTTTCCATCCCTGTGACACTTTGATGAAGAGACTTCCTGTCCCAGTGACGTAAGACAGCGTCCCCTCTGTGTCCCTGAGGGTGTGCTGCATCATATTCTCACGGGTAGAAAATATTTTCAGCTGAAACATAATTCGGGCGTGTTTTTGTGTTGGATTTCAGAGCCATAAAGAGATTAACTCAAGAGAGTGAGAGAAAATAACACATCATACCACCGCACTGAGCAAACATTCAGAGAATAGAATATGTTTGGTGGAAACAAACTAACTTACTGGTCCAGCATTTGCTGAAGCTCCAGGTGGTCCGGGTGGTCCGGGAGGTCCTGGGGGCCCAGCAATGGTTATGGCTGACATAAAAAAAAAAAAAAAGGAAAATCAGCAAATTCAGTGAAAAATTTAATAGAATCTGTGTGTGTGTGTGTGTGTGTCCTGGGATTCATACAAAATCCGTAAAGGGCCGATTGCTGCAGTTTAGTATACTTATGTGGTTTTGGTTAAGGAAGATAGTAGCAAAAACAGCAATATTTTGGATCAATATTTTGGGATATTTTAGTAATTTTGGAATACAATAGCCTTACAATCACGTTGCTATGTCCAGAAAGCTTAGGCGGTGACTGCTGGATAAATGTGATACAGCATGCATGAATAAAAAACAGCAAAAAAATTACTACATCTAGAACTTGTAAATACCCATGAGTCAATACGGTAGTAGAATAGAATAGAATAGAATAGAATAGATGTTTATTGTCACTGTCACAGGAAAAATGAAAATCTGTTTAGCAGCAAAAACACAGAAACACACAGGACTGTATCAAATATCACACAAAATACTAATGATGTAGGCATGTGCAAAAGCTCCAGAATAAAATATCCATAACACATACGCTGCTAAAGTCCGACTAGAACTATTGAAATATACATAAGGTAACTCTATGATGACAGATATGTACAAGAAATAAGGATATATATACAAGCAATATAGGACATGTACGAGGTAAGATTGATTAAGTGACTGATTGATTATTTCAAATCTCAACATTTAAAACCAATACAAGGAAAATCTACATAAAAAGAAAAACATGTTCAAAAAGGAGTGTGATGAAACTTGGCTTAAGGACCCCCACACCCTCACCATCCTTCTACTGACCATAAATTCTCATGTTGGCTCCCATAAGTAAGCTTAACAAACCTCATACATATCAAAAATAAATTCTGACTAAGTCTGCACAAAACACAAAAATACAAAACATATCAAATATAAACTCTGCACACGTCAGAACAGTATCACACATAAAAATTAAACTGTCCTTTTCATAACATTGTTACAGATCAAAATAAATTAATGTGTAAATGTGCTCATTAATAGTACATTTCTGATTTTTAGAATATATACACAGTCAATAATGTCATTATAGGAATAAGACTAATGCTCATACCTGGGCCATATCTTGAAGGGGGCCCAGGGAGTCCTGGGGGCCCTGGTGGCCCAGGACGGCCATAGCCTGGTACTCCTGGTGACCCTGGGACCCCGGGGTGGCCTGGGGGACCCAATACAGACTCTCCTTTGGGTCCCTGAAACGTGTCAAGAAGAAGTGGTTGATTTTATCAGTTGTTCTGATAAAAATCATGTCCATCTGTTTACCTGGAGCGCTGACTCACCACGGGTCCAGGTCTTCCAGGGAGACCCGGTTGTCCAGGAAACCCTGCATCCCCTTTGTCTCCTTTCTCTCCTTTCTTGCCCTGGTCAACCTGAGACCAGACACAGATGGGACAACACTCACAAAACATGTTTTCGCTATGTACTTTAGAAAACCAGCATGTCTCAAAGCATCCAAAAGGCTTCTGTGTGAAACTTACCCAGACTCCTCTGGAAAGTAATGAATCTAGGAAAGAAAAAGCAAATGAAGGGAACAGAGGATGAAATCTGGATTAATATACAGTGCACGCAAAGGCCCACAGATATTCCAAAAGCTTATTTAAACACACAGGGTGAATTTTACCAAGAAATATCATTAGAATTTACAATAAAAACTGTCTCTGCAAATATTATTTTTGTTTTTTTGTTGTGCAAAGAAATGCATTTTTTCAAGTCTAATGATTATTTAGATTGAACTATTATTGAGTTTATTTTAAAGGGTAGACATACTTTGTGGAGCTGGTAGTCCAGGTAGGCCTCTTTCTCCCTTTTCTCCTTTTAATCCTGTCTGACAGTTGCCTTGGAGACAAAACGTCAGGTTTATATCAACTGTTTATGAATCCTAAAGATACAACATGAAGTCTATGCACGGTGAAAATATTCCTCACTGTATATAGAAAGTAGAAAATTCCATTAGTTTTTAACCTTTTATTTATCTCAGACAAATGTACATTTTGTCTGAGATAAATGAAAGGTTAAAAACTAATGGAATTTTCTACTTTCTACTTATAGAAAAAAGGAAGACATAATGAACATACTACAAGTATAAAATTCCATCTTACCAGCTGCAATGGTTCCGTTGGGGTTAAGCTACAACAAGGATGAACAAAGGTGTTAAAAGCAGCCACAGTTTCATCAGACAGACAGTTTCATCTTATCTTTCCTGTTATTCTCTATATCACCATCACCTTGAACATGCAATAACAGGTGCAGATTTTTTAGTAGATGTGATTTTAGTTCTACCTCGGTTTGATTATGGCAGTGAACCATCACTTTGCCGGACTTGACATGCAGCATGCAGGAATATTTCAGAATCTTCCCTGAAATATTCTGAGCAAAAATAGTTAGAAATGTGAACACCAAATGGAACAATATGTACATGTGCTGAACAAATAAAGGAAACATTCAATGTTTAAACAAAAAAAACATTGAAGTGTCAAAAAGGAAAACTGTGTGAATGGGATCGACATAAAAGTGCCAGCAGAGGACTGGGTTACGATGTGAGATTATATAGGCAAGTTTAATGAGGGAAGCTACACACTATGGGTGTTCATTTCAGCTTTTAGAACTGAATGACCCAGAAACTTACAGCCATTTTGCAGTGGGGTCTGGGAGGAATGGGGAACACTGTCTTCAGACAGTAGAGAGGACAGTGAACACGTCACAAATCAGACACTATTATTAAACACTTCAGTGCCGTGTGTGATGTGTTTGACTTACTCCTTTGGGGCAGTTGAAGATTCCTGGTCGGCCTGGTGGTCCTGGGGGGCCCGGAGGTCCCTTGTGAAAGAGAGGAACATGAACGGAATCCATTAAATAAAACAGTTAATCAAGTAAAAGTGAGCAGATTTGAAACCATAAAGACCCAGCGCCACTTTTGTGCAGAATTTGAAAATGACATTTTCTGTGTATTTAACCTTTTTTAAGTGAGTTATATTATAATATTATCTTCTGTATTTTACATTTTATCTGTATAAATCATGTATTTGCCTGTATTTGAATTATTAATTATGTAGATGTTCATAAAAGTTCGGATGAAAGTTGAGTTATATTAAAAAAATGAAAAAATGGAAGAAAAAGTCACTTTTTAAGCAAAAATATATCACTAATTTAACATAAAAATAGCATTGCCTTCCTCTGTGATTGATCCAAATCCATGGGTTTTACTGGTGAATCAATGTTATAGAGGATGACAGTGTTTCCATGGTAACCACAGAGCCTCTGGACATCTAAATGGCTCATATCTGATGACCATAAAAAGATGAAAATCTGATTTTATACCAATTATTTACATGTATTGATAGGATTAATGGATCAACAACAGGTTAGATCAGTAGATGGTTTTGGTTAATATTGGATGTTTGAGTCTTTCTGGGTAAAATGAAATATTCTGAGATGATTTATAAATCAACAGACTACATTTCGTAGTTGTTCCAGTAGTGTACAGTGTATCCATTTGCTGTTAACTGAGTGTATGACTCACCGGCTGTCCAGCAGAGTCCCCCCTCTCGCCTTTAGGTCCCATCACACCTGGACGACCCTATGTAAGAAGGAAGACATTATACAGAATGATCTGAGTTCTCAGTCGAATGCAAATTTAGATTGGATTTTACTTTAATGATTCCCGCAGGGAAACGTTGGAAATTGGGTAGTTTGTTGACTGTGCCAAAGTGTGATTTAATTTAAAGTAAAACTAATCAACAGCAAGTTTATTGAATTTGAGCCACGGGCTTCAAGAGTCTGATAGACAATTCTTTTTTAAAAGGGATTTTTTTCCATTTACTTTATTGAACATTTACTCCAGTGAATAACCTGAAACACCCACAAGTGTAGGTCTCTTCACATGAACGGGTAGGGGTGTTCTGATCTTCAATGAGTCGGAGGGGAGGGCTAAGGGGGGGCTGTTTGGCTCTCGAAAACAGACATTTTTCAGAACCACACTCCAAACAGAGGGGTTAGAGACATTTCCCATAATTCTGTTCGAATCTTCAGTGAGATGGAGGTAAACGGAGCAAAAATGTTCAGCAGTGATGACAGAAAAACACAAATGTACGTATTTTACTCGTAAACAACTTAATCATTTGATCGACTCTTTAATGCTGTTTTAATGTGTTATAGATCGCATTTCTGCGGTTAGCGTTTGATAGCCGCAAAAAGATGCACAAAGCCCAAGCAGCAGAGATGGTTACATCTGCTGACGGCATGGGGAACTCTTTTGGAAACAAGAGTTGAATCCCATTTCACCCCTTGGCCCCTCCCCCTTTACCCCTGTCCCTCAGTTTTGTGCATTCTCTTGAAGGGGTAGTGTTGTCCTGATTCTAAATTAAACAAAGGGGAAGGGCTTTATAATCCTGGAAACGGAGATTTTCTATGAAAAAAGGGGAGGAGTTTCACATAATTCTGTTCAGATCATTGGTCAGATGGAAGGAAACGGACAAAACATACAGCGGTGATGAAAGAAACACACAAATGTACGTACTTTCCTTGTAAACAACTTAATCATTTCATTGACCATTTAATACCGTTTCATGCGCATTTCTGCGGTTTATAGTTGACTGATACAAAACCCGTGGAACACAGACGGTTACAGCTGCTGACGGCATAGAGAATATTTACAGAAAATAAGTTTGCATGTTTTTTTATAGCAGCGTTGACAATATAACAGGTTGCGAAGTGTTGCCCCAATTCATAGGAGAATGTTTACACCCCCCACCTCTTGCAGCTCCATTTCAAGGGCCAGTGCCAATGGCCAGGGGATAAGGGTAAGGAGTGAATTGGAACCGGGCTTCGGAGTTCTATAACTGATGACTAGTACAATTCAAACCCAGAAACCAAAAGTGCTCTTTTATGTTCTTTTCAGATTGTATTGTACATGTAGAACCTTCAGAAAATGGAAAGTTCAAGGTACTTACAGGTCGTCCAGGATAGCCAAATTCTCCCTTAGGTCCTTGTGGTCCCATAGGTCCCTGTTGGGAACAAATCAAAGTCACTTAGTGTTTATTAAATGTACTGTATCTATAGGTCACAGGTCACAATGACAGGCCGGTCATGGTGTAATTTTAGTATCTACTGTTTACATGGCAGTAGAAAGAAACCAATCATATGCATGTATTATGATGCAAATGTAATTCAACATATAAAACAAGGAGTGAAGTGTCTTACTGTGATTCCAGGAGGTCCAGGAACACCATTGTCTCCCTATAAATATGTAAAATGTATGTTATGAATAATTCCACAATATGTATTCCCCTGAGGAACATTCATGTAACTAACAGGATAAAGAAATTAAGGGAAATCTGTGTGTAGGAATTGGGAAATCTAACCTTGACTCCTTTGGGTCCCATAGGACCTGCCAGACCTGACATCATGGATCCATCTGCTGCAATGACAAGTCCTGGTTCACCTTTTTCACCCTGTGCATAATAAAACACATAAACAATCCAAGTAGAAAAAAAAAAACAACTTCATGAATGTGTTTCTCTATTCGTTATTATACAGCATTACAAGGTTAAAATAAAAAATAAATATAAAAAAATACAAAAATATGTGTGGAAAAATTTGATGGTGTGTGTGGTTGTGAAGCTGTGGTAAAACTCATAAGTAATATACGATTATTCTATCCCAATACCGTGCTCAAAAAGAAATGTAGTACTCCACTGAAGGGAAGGCAAGGGGTATTATATGGTTCAGTTTGTTTGTTTTTTTGTTTTGTAACAAAACTATTGGTTGAATTTATACCAAATTGGGTTTATAGATTTCCAGTGACCCATAATATATTTGATTACATTTTGGGAACAGTAGATCAAAGTTAAAAATTTTTATGAATTAAAAAAATTTAAAAAAATTCCCATTTACTTACAATAAGCGGAAATTCAAATATGTGTAGTAGCAAAACTATTGGTTGAATTCATACCACATTTGGTTTAGAGATTGCCAGTGATGCAGAATAGATGTGGTTACATTTTAACAACAGTAGGTCAAAGGTTACATTTGTTATGTTTTTTTTGTAACTGAAATGTTTTTTTTCTTCTCCCATTTACTTATAATGAACAAAATTACACATGTCTGTAGCAGCTAAATTATAGGTTGAATTCATACCACACTGTGTTTATTGATTTCCAGTGATAGAATAGATTTGAGTACATTTTGGGAACAGTAGGTCAAACTTAAATTTTTTATAAAAAAAAAACAAAAAAAAAACAGAAAAAACATTTACTTATAATGGGCGAAATTTCAAATATGTGTAGCAGCAAAACTGTTGGTTGAATTCATACCAGATTGGGTTTATAGATTGCCAGCCATGCAGAATAGATTAGATAGAGGGTTACATTTTGGGAAAAGTATAATAATAATAATAATAATAATAATAATAATTTTTATTTATATAGCACCTTTAAAAACTGAGTTTACAAAGTGCCTTACAGACCGTAAAAAGGGCACAACAGTAGGATGCAACATGTAAATAAAGACACTAAAACAGGAACAACACCATAATAGAGATATGTAAAACAGTGTGTATTAATAAATAAATAGCTAAAACAGGACAAAAACTGAATATTTAACAGAGATGACAACATCACATAAAAGCCAGTCTATAAAAATGTGTTTTAAGAAGTGATTTTAAAGATGTCACTTCAGGTCACAGTTCATTTTTTTTTTTAAATTTTTTTATTATTATTAATTAAAAAAAAAAAAAATCCCCATTTACTTATAATACATAAAATTCCAAATATCTGTCGCAGCAAAACTTTCAAATTGGGTTTATACATTACCAGTGATGCAGAATAGATGTGTTTACATTTTGGGAAAATTTGACGAAAGTAAAAATTTTGTATGCATTTAAAAAAAAAAAAAATTCTTCCCATTTACTTATAATGGACACAATTTCAAACGTCTACAAAAACATTAACTTTCCACATATATAGTGGCAATTGATACGCTGACATCAGCACATGGATAGACATGATGACATCAGCTGGATCGATGCTAAAATAAGCTACAATACGTGCAGGGGGTGTTTTTTTTAATGCGTGGCACCAGTTATTTTTTTTAATATTTTCCATAGATTTTTGTGTGCATGTGAGTAGAAACAAAAGACGCACGGTTGACTTACTTTCAGTCCTGCAGGTCCTTGAACACCTGGAATCCCAGTGTCACCCTTTAGACCCTTTGGACCACGGAAACAGTACGGAAATTCATGCATTTGGACACATCTACACATATTATGTCTCGATGTTAAGGTGTTAGATAGAACATATTTGTCAAGCCTTGACAGATGAAAGTCTGTGTTTTCTTTTTTTTTCTGGTACTCACAGCAAGCCCCTGAGCGTCAAAAATCCCTGAGTAGTTAAAGGCACCATCTGTGTCATTAAACAGAAGCTGGATAAAAGCAGAGGCAGAGATCTGTCAGTAAAGACACACCGACTAATTATATTTATCTCTCTTCTGTCGATGCTTTTAGTGAGACGCTACTTACATCGTGGAGGTTGATAATGGGTCCTGGAGGCCCAGGCGGTCCTGGAGGGCCAGGTAGACTGATGCCATCGCGTCCTGCCTCTCCCTGGGAAACAGTTACATGTAATATATTACATTATATTTGCATATTTACAAACGTATACCTGTTTCTGTGGATGATGTACGTGGCATATTGCGTACGCTCTTATTACCTTTTGTCCCAGATCACCTTTATCACCTTTTTGCCCCTGTAGAAGACACAACAAGAAACTATCAAGGTTAAACATGCAATTGTGTGTGTGTGTGTGTGCAGGTGCAGATTTCAACAATGACACATGAGATGTATTTGTTTGTGTCAGTCTGTTTACTGACCTCTGCCCCCTTAAGTCCTTCCATTCCCGGAAACCCCGGTGGTCCCGTAAAACCTGGCTCCCCCTACAGACACCATTAAAAACAGCTGTGGTTCAACATGAATTCGTTTTGGTGTTACACACGCAGTTAACCAGTGTGTTTCTGGACTAGACGTTACAGTAGACTCACCTTCTGACCCGGCTTTCCTGGGGGGCCGACTAAACCATCTTTACCCTGCAAGACGAAAAAGAGTGGAATAGGGGAAATTCAGGAAATGACATCAAGCTAGCTATCAGTATTTGAACAAAACGCTTTAACCATAACATTACTGAATGTTAATATTTAACCCATAAAGACCCAGACAGCTACAACCAACCACAACCATCTACTGGTATAAAATATTTATAACTTCTGAAACTTTAATCCTATTAATACATGTCAATAATTGGTGTAAAATACAGTTTTTCATCTTTTCTTGGTCATCAGATATGACCATATTTGGATGTTCAGAGGCTCTGTAGTTACCATGGAAACACAGTCATCGTCTCTACGTTTAACCTTTCCTACATGATTTGCCACCATTTATTATGACATTTTCTTCTGCGTTTTGCATTTTTCAGTGAAAATCAGGCACTTTCTTATATTTAAGCCCTAAAGATCCACCAGCAAACCAAGTTGTCAACTGATGTAAACTGTTTAATACTTGATGATTCATTAATCTAATCAATCCATGTAAATAATTGGTGTAAAATACAGTTTATCATCTTTTCATATTCATCAGATATGACCGATTTGGACATTCAGAGGCTTCGTAGTTACCATGGAAACACCATCATCGTCTACAACATTGATTCACCAGTAAAACCTCACGGAGTTGAATCAATGACAGCGGATGAAAACACTGGGTTTATGTTCAAATAATGACAGATTTTGCTGAAATCTTCAGTTTTCTCTGTTTTTGATATTACAACAATCAACTTTAATCTGAGCTTTTATGGAAAGCTACATGATTAATAAATTAAATGTTAGAAAATATTTGATTTCCACTGGAAAAAACACAAAATACAGCGATAAATTGTATTAAACCGCTTAAGGATTGTTAAATATAGAGAAAAAAAAAATCATTTGGGAACTGACACAAGTGTCACACTGGGTCCTTATGGGTGTAACAGATTACATCACATGTCCTACCTTTGGTCCTGGAAGTCCGGGAATTCCTGCAGGACCCTGAGGGGAAAAGACAAGTGCCAAAGTGATTATGTAAAGGCTGAAATGGTGAAATACATAAAAGAGTCATACTATAGATTGCTGCTTGTGTTACAAAACACAGCTCTACCTGAGGACCTCTAGACAGCACAGCTCCAAAGCCACTCTGCATCTCAGATCCTTCCATGTCCTTAGAAGTGGGATACATTATTAATGATTAAACTGGACTTGAACTTACTGTCTAATCTTACACAATCTTACTCCATGCATACGGACAGCAATTTGGTGCATTAGTGTAAACACAAAAGGAAAACATGATGTAAAAATGGAGATATATGCAACATAAATACAGATTTTTGTAGGTGTTTGCAAGACAAATATTATAATAACCTGTTGTAGGGAGTAATGATGTACACATACTTAATTCCGTACTTTAGACAGAGTTTACAGATATGTATTTTTCTGATAATGTTCAACTGTTCCACCCAGTCATTTATAATACCTGTAAAACTATCTAATATCTGCAATACTCCTTACATTATTTCCAATTAACCAATTTCAACCTGAATATATTGGACAATATAACATAAAAAATGACAATCCCCAAATGTAGCTATCATTAGATGTCATACAGGACAAGTATGCAAGTATTTGTACTTGAACTGGGAGAAAGAATATGTGTAATTTTACTACCTCTAACAAAATTGATGTATTATGATTGTCATTATATATATATAAAAAAAACTAATTTGTTAAATTGACAATAACTCCCAAGGGAACAATCATATTCATCCTGTCTACAGTTGTGGAAAAAATTATTACACCATCAAAAGTCATCAAAAACAATGGTTATACAATCAAGCACTAACTCTTGTCTGTACCATGTGACTAAAACAGACAGAAAAGAAAACATGGAATGTCTAAAAGCACTGTTTTTGTCAAAGATATTGATTTAAGAACTAAAGTGATTTTAGTTATTACCACGAAAACATGGAAACTGGATAGATATCAGCCCTGAAATTAAACTATTATGAGCTATTTTTGCTGTTATCATTATATTTGTCCAAACAAATGCACCTTTAGTTGGACCAGATATTAAAATGAAATAGAAATTAAAGAAAGCAAAGGCGGTCTCATAATTTTTTCCGCAACTGTATATAGTCGACCAAACGTCCACTAGTGCCCAAAATCATTTACTGATATAAAAAGTTTAATACCTGTTGATCTATTACCATCAATACATGTAAATAATTGGGGAAAATTGCATTTTTCATGGTCATCAGATATGACCCATGTTGATATTCACTGTTTTACACTTAAAAATGCTACTATTATGATATATTTTTGTTGTTATCATTATATTTGTCCAAACAAATGCACCTTTAGTTGTACCAGGCATTAAAATGAACAAGAAAATAAAGGTGGTCTAATAATTTTTCCACGACTGTATGTTATATACCCTGGTCATCACACTGTAAATCTGGTGTACCTCAAAGTCCAAGGTGTAGCCCCTTCCAGGGGGACCAGGAGGGCCGGGTGGACCCCTTGGTCCAGGCTGCCCCTCTGAACCTTCTGATCCTGGTAGGCCTGGGAATCCTGGTGGGCCCTGATCTCCCTGAGAAAAAACAATTGATTTTGTTAAGTCAAGACTAGATCTAGCTTTAAACAGTTGAAACACCAACTCAAAGATAGCTACAGGATTGAAACAAGCTTTTTTCACACGTTCAGTGACATTAACTTAATCTGTCAGGAATGGTCCTTTCAGTTTGGAAAATGGCTACAGTTACCTCATTTAACATATCAGCCAATCGGCTTCTTAAACTACTCGACCCAATTTTTTAGGAAATAGTCGCATATTTACTGCACATAAATGCTTGGGTTGATGCTAAAGAAGACATTTGATAAGGAAAATCATCACATTATTTTATTTAAATTAACAACTTTTCTGTGGAAACTAGACTATGGATAATTTCATACCTGCCCAGTAGAAAATAAGTGTTTGTTTTGACAGTGCTGAATCTGTTTATTATGATTGGCTAATAGGGGCCCCACAAGGCACTGTTATTGGACCGTTAATATTGTCAGTTTTTACCAGTGATATATATGTGATTTTGTTATTTTTTTAAATGGGTTCTCCACATTATATTTTATTTTATTATGGATGTTCATCAGTGTGCACTCTTCCTGTAAAAAAAAAATAAAAAAAAAATACTAATAATATTTAATGTTCCATCAACACTGAAAAAATCTTTACCTTTGGTCCTGGTGGTCCACCCATGCCAAGTTCTCCCTGTAGACAAACAAAACAGACAAATGTTAAAAAAAAAAAAATGCTGGCTAACTTAATATGTCAATACATTCCCCTCAGCGTTCTCACTAATATATTGCTTAATTACAAACAGTGTAGGTGGGTCTGAAAATTACATCAAGTACTGCAAAAAAAGTGGTTGAACAACAACGGAAAACAAATCGATCTTTTGGGCTGTGATGACTGACAAGTGGCGATAAAGCAGCTGTTTACAACAGAGACTTGTTTACACTTAAGCCTGTCAGGATTATTAGTGCTTGGGATCACCTCATTAAGAGCCTGGCTCTTTGTGTTAATTATTTTTTTTTTGTGGGTAATTGTTTTTGCTAAGTGTGAAGTGCTTTAAGAGCCCTGCACAAGGGAAATCAGAGTGCGCTCATATTAAAAGACAGTGTCACAAGCATTAGCCTGTTCACTTGTGTTTGTGTTTCAGTCACATATGAGAAAATATTTCAGCGGTTTTCATGCACGATGTGAACAAATGCATGAATTCAAGGTACATTTGTAAAAACTTATTTTAATGCATAAAACTCATTGCTTTTCCATTAGGCTTATGTGTGAAACTTTACCAATATTGACTAAATGTTGAAAAAATAGAAGTGCATAATGTGGTTTTTTTTTCCATTAAATCACAAATTTGATGATTTGTATATATTTATCGCCAGATGACACGAGAAGTCATTCCATAAACATGGCGATGAATGTAAATATCATATTGATTTACAAATATATTCATTATTACCTCCGCCAAGGAGGTTATGTTTTTGCCGGTGTTTGTTTGTTTGAGTCGCCATCTCGTGGACATTTGTTATTATTACCACAGCAACGCCAATGATAACTAATAGAGAATCCTTTTAAAAATTCCTGGATCCAG
>JAPSES010135476.1:0-15076 GCA_029822895.1 Maxillicosta whitleyi
CCACTAATTCTATCAATTCATGTAAATAATTGGTGTAAAATACAGTTTGTCATCTTTTCATGGTCATCAGATATGACCCATTCAGATGTTCAGAGGCTTCGTAGTGAACATGGAAACACCATCATCTTCTACAACATTGATTCACCAGTAAAAACCATGGAGTTGGATCAATGACAGTGGAAGGAGACACTTGTTTATGTGTCAGTTACTGATATTTTGTTGAGTCACTTTTTCTTCACTTTTCTTTGTTTCTGATGTAATAACCCTCAACTTTAACCAAAGATCTTCTGAACATCTACAAGATCATGAATTAAATAGAGAAAAATACCAGATTTTTACAATTAAAAAAAAAAAAAAACAAAAAAAAACACACACACACACAGAGGATAATACTACAAAGAATTCTGATAAATCATTTAATATAGAGAAATAAAGTCCTTTGGGAACTGACACAAAAGTAACACTGGGTCTTTATGGATTCAGGACTGCATAAACTAGCCAAGTGTTGCTGGTATTCTGAATGTGCTTATGGCCACTCTGGTGCTCGACTCAGTGCATCTTTATTTCTATTAGATGATAAACTGACCTGTTGTATGTCTGCAATGATAGTTTTAGTCAGAGTAGAGCTGTTCTTTAGCCAGTTGTAGCCTTAAATGTTTAATCAGCATAAAAAGTGCCCAGTGAGATACAATATCTCATATATATTCATTAAAAACCTAACCACTGCTGGAAAATAAGACTGCGTTGACTCTCGCTGGAGCATGAAGCGTAATCAGTGGTTTACTGACTAAACCATAATCGCTGTGTGATGGATGGCCTTCGTGTTTTAGCACAGCTTAGGCTTTGTTTCTTCAGTTCAGGGTCTGGGCTCGTATCAGTCTAATCAGGATCAGATGGAGTGTGCGATTCCTTGTAGGTATAAGTCTGTTCCTTGAGATGTTAGCTTTTTTTTTCTTTTTTTTACTCTGGATACACTGGGCAAGTTTCTGGCTTCGTGTTGCAATGATCGTGTTTTATGCTCCGTGCTGAGCAGAAAGCATCACTTACTCCCACTCTCCTCCAAATGCAAAATGTATAGAATGTGAAGGCGTTAAGCATTTCATTGTGGTGAGGCCGGGTCTTACACAAACCAACATGACTGAATATTATACAGACAAGAACCATCTATCACGCATACATATCAGTCATGTGGGCAGACAAAACGCTTCTACATAGACTCATATTGATAACTTTATGTTACCACCTGCCTCCCATGAGCGGTCGACTTCAAACTCAGTCCAAGTCTAGGCTAAAAGAACCTAAACTTAAACAGAAACAGTGAGAAATGTTACCCGTTTTATAAAAATCTAAATATGCACGTTAATGTAGGCCTTGTTGATTTCACATATTCCAATGTGGAAACATCATATACAGTATTAGTATCAAACATCTTAGTGCAAATAATTATGCAATATACATATTAACATATTTTAATACATTTTTTACATCTTTGCACTTTTTAATTGCCCTATGTATATTTGATTCTGCTTGTCTTTTTATTCTCCTCTGCATCAAAATGTATCGAGCCCTATAATTTTTTTTATAGACAATAAACTAACTTGCTGAATGTCTACATGATTAGTCTTATGTGTTACATTACATTACATTAACATATTGACAGTTGCCGGAATTAAACACCCACACAGTTGTCTGAGCCTCCAAACAAACTATAACCATTTCCTCAAAAAAATAAATTAGGTATAAAAAAGGTAAAAATACATCCATAAAACCTCACACAACACTGATCTGTGTGCATCAAATATCATTTCTAACCAATTACACTTACAAAATACTACAGCATTGTTTGGCACTAATAAAGATAATCGAGTGGGAGGTGAAAGGACTAAACTGACTTGCTTCTTCTGCAGTTTTTGTATCATGTCTGTTATCAGCCTATGCATTCCAAAGTGATGTGTGTGTTTGTGCAAATGTGAGCTGTCTGCAAGTGACTGACAGACTGAAGGCCACCTACTGTCTGAAAAATGATAACCGCGAGTGGGAGAGATTGTGCTTAAAAAAAAACAAACAAAAAAAACAGACGTTAAGTCCATTTTTGTTGTTGTTAGTTTGTTTGTATCAAGCAAATAAATTACGGTAAATGTGTTGTATTTTATTAGATCTGTTAATTTCCCACAGTGACAAATGAACCAAACTACACTGTCAAACAGAGCTGTTGTAAAGAGTGTCTTTACTGTGGTTTGAGGAAAGACAAAGATGAGGTAAGACATGCAGCTGAGTCTTCTGCTCTGCACCCAAACATTTGTTGTACTTTCCTTTGTAAATCTCACTGGCTACCCCGTCTGAAACCAAATCACACACAAAAAAGCAACAAACAAAAACAGCGAATGTATAAGCACAAAAAGATTCTATATGTCTACTTTTTATTATTACAAACAGTAGTTTTCTATGCTCTGTGTTAAGTTGTCACTCTGTCTCCTGTGACAGTGCTGATCATACACGTGGGGAACACTCCCCAGCAACCAGCAACACAAGTGAGACGACACACAAACAAAACATGGCTGGAAACGTTTCCAGATGGATCAAGTCAAAGCTGATATTCAGGTTCCAAGTCACATTTTGACATTTATATCCGACAACAGGCATGAAATGAGCCAAAAATTGATTTGAAGAACAACTACTATCAAGAATTTATATTAAAAAATAAACAAATAGATTAAAAAAAATAGATATCTATCAACAGATGTGCTTTTTTGATTAAAAAAACAAAAAGCACATGACAACATTTTTCTTATGATATGAAATTTCTTCACAGTGGGGAATTATTTGTTGTAATTTCATCATTTAATGTCAATAAAAAGCAGTAGTAAGTGTTTTCCCACGCAATAACACAAGGTACACCCCAGCGATTTGGGAACTCCGATTCTTAAATATTAAGAAATACTTTTCATGTCACTTTTTAGTCACACTTCCCCCGCTACATGACAAAATTTGACTTTACACTATAAATCTGTCAGGTTAAACTAGGAAACAATACGCTCAGTCAGTTTCAGTCCACTACCATGAAAAAGGACACGCGTTGGAATTAAATCTCCGAGCACCACCTGTTTAATAATCACTGAATGTGGAATTATCACATGCACGGCTCTTATCCAGCAGCAATAACATCTTGGCAGCAAAAACAGCAAATAAAATAATATTGCTGAGTCATGTTCTCCCATGAAGGCGACACAGCATTTTCAGATACTCAATAAAACTATATCGCACATGGAGAAATGTTTTGACAAATATTGCAAATAGTAATTTATTTACAGTAAAGTCTGAGAACTTTGCAGAATAATAAACCTCAAATCTCTAATTACATGCGTTACGTCTCTGACAACAGGCACCTTTTTAATTCACTACCGTATAATAATTACCAACGTAATTTTTTTTTTTTGCAGCTTTTTCAACTATACCGACTAATTCTGACCAACTTTTGACCACCACAACCATCTTGACATCATCCCGTGGCTTTCTGAAAGACTTTTATTGAGCCTGTTGAGGGCTGTAGATTTCACTCAATCCATCGTTCGCCTGAAATGAAAACATTAAACTGTGGTGGTTTTGTGGTGGACCGTCAGAGACAATTAGTTGAGAGAACAGCGTTAGACATGTGAGCCCGAAATAAACAATACTTGTAAAATACAGGAAAGTGTACATTTTCTTTTGTATCTTGTATCTATGTGTAGTGTAGTGACGTAAAACCTATCATGGAACTTGTCTTCTTCCAAAGTGCACTGGATTATTCTCATTAAAATTAAATTAAAATGGTTTTGCTGGTATTTGATGAAGCGAACCACACATAATAATGTAGTTAAAAATGTTTCTGCTCGTTTTCAGCATAGAATTTAGTTCTGTAGCATAAATTGTTGCAGTGCTTGTAAAAAGTTAAGTCTTTGTTTGTACAGTAGTCGTTTTAATAATCTGTGTTTGCATAGGGTAACGTCATTGTTCAGTCACGGGCTGACGACAACAAAACAGAGAGCACCTCGAACTTTGAACCATTACCCACATCTGCTAATGTGAGCTTATCTCTAAGAAAGGGAGTTTTTTTTCTGTTGCATCTCCTCCTGCTGTTCCCAAGTGAAACACCAGCTGTAGGAAACAAGCCTTTGATATTCTTATTTGTCAGACTTAAATGCTGATTGGCATTGAGTAGCGGTGCATTGACCAGTTTTAGCTGCAGCCGGAAAAGCACTGCCTGTAAAATACCATCTGTCCTTCACCTGAACAGTTAAAGTTTATGGAAACAGAGCCAAAAACCAAACCAGAACTTACGGATACAATGTTATTTGTATATGCTTACAGTCACAAAACAAGTTTTCATCGATGACTGTCATTAAAAAAAATAAATAAATAAAAAAAATCACCAAACAAAAGTGTCTCAGATTAACTCTATAAGACCTGAAAACCTATCTGTGTCCAAGAGCATCTACTGATCTTAAAGGTTTTAGAATTTTTGAACCATTAATTCTATCAACATATTGAAATAATTCTGGTAAAATGCAGCTTTTCATCAGTTTCAGACATGCTTTTTTAGACATTCAGAGTCCAGTGATGATGGAAACAGTCAACTTCTGCAACATTAATACAACAATAAAACCTATGACTTCTTTTTAAGTTCAGTTAATGATATATTTTGTTGAAAACATTTTGATTTAATAACCTTTTACTCCGATTTACACTGAGCTTCTATGAACATCTACATGATCAATAAATTAAATATAGAAAAATACCAGATTTTCACAGAAAAATACAGGAAACACTATAATATATGGTGATAAACAACATAGGAAAAATTCATGTTGACAAATATCTAACTCAAGTCAGCTCAAGTCCACAGTTTTGTTTTTTTACAACTTGTCTATAAACATATCTATACACAAAGAATGAATTGCTCACTTTAGATCTGGATTTTGCCACATTCATAGATCCTTTGGGTCTTAGTTTAGAGCTGGTAGTAGGAAACAGCAGCTTTTTAACCCATAAAACCCCAAACATCCACCATTTACCAAAATTACCTACTTATATGAACGGTTAAATCCCTGTTCATCCACTGACAGTGGATGGAGACATTTGGTTTATGTTCAGTTAATAACAGACTTTGTTAAAAAAAAAAAAAAAAAAGTCACTTTTTCTTCAGTTTTCTCAGTTTTTGATATAATAATCCTCAACTTTCCTCAGATCTTTTATGAACTTTTATATAATTAGTAAATGAAATGTTGGAAAATACCTGATTTTCACTGAAAACACACAAAAAAACATGTTAATATTACAATAAATGGTGATAAACCACTTAAAGATGGTTAAATGGAGACAAAATAAGTTAGGAATTTCCACAAATGTCACACAGGCTCTTTCTGGGTTAATATTCAACCTGAGTCATTTTGGAGACGACTGGTGAATGTGATTCAATAAGGTAAATTCTGACATCTGTAGTGACATGGCGTTATTTCAGTGAAAACCAGATCAGATAAGAGCAGAACGGCCGCTGATCGCTCTTCACATGATATTTCTAAGTCAGATTAGTGAATCATTGCCACACACAGCGCAACACGATGTACACACAGGAAAACACTGCCTTGTAACAGAATGTGAAATGGAAACTAATTCACACTAAACAGGTGATCACAGTGGAAGATTCAGCACAAGTTCCAAACATAAAATAAATAAATAAATAAAATGTATTGTGGCTCAAAATTTATCATATTCAGCTTCAAGGTGAAACAACAATTCGTTTTGTCAATGTCTGAGAAACAAAACTGAGAAAACGTTTGTGGGTTTCAGGCCCAAGCTTTACTATTCAGGGAGAGGCACTGGTGTGGTTGACATTTAACATTTTCTGTGTGTGTTTGTGTGTGTGTGCCATCTGTGGAGTCAAATCAAGCCCACACATTCCCCTTATCTGAACCCTCTGCACTTGATGTCTTCTTCATTTGGTCTTTTTTTTCTTGCTGTGTTTCTTCTAACAATATATGTAAACATCTGATTGCACTTTTGGCTGCTATTTCCATTATTGTTTATTGTAAAAGCAGATAACAGTGTCAGCAAGTTAGACTTTATCTGTTCTATATACATACTGTAGTTACACACACACACACACACACACACACAGCAGCAGCAGCAGGAGCAGGCAGATAACAGTAAAGTAAATACATGTTGTCATTTTTCTCTGTATCTGACACGAGCTGCAGTTTTCAGGAAGTAAAACGGAAAGAATTCTCCTGAATCAGGCTAACGGCCCACTTTTATCTGAATACAGTATATTAAGACTTATCTAATTATCTCAGTTAGTCATTTTCTCACAATATTGAGTAAAATATGCAACTTGTATACTGACATATGCATATACGTTTGCTTCTATTTTCTGTCACCTAGAAGTCATGTGCTCTTTTACATTTTCAAGTTGCTTATTTTTAGGCTGTGACATCCAGCAACAACATCTTAAGCTGCTAATACAGCTGTTTGCAAGATTCAAATGAGTTTTTGTCCTAATGTGAACGTTCAAAGGTCATGCTCAGTTGTTCTAAATGCCATGCTAACAAAAGCGTGGAACATCAGGAAATGCCTCAAACTACAGAAAGTAAAGTGACATTTCTGACACAAGAGTGAAGACAGGTGGCAAATATTTGACTAGGTTTAGTGTAGTGACTGAAGAAAAAGCGCCACCGTCCTGTATCTGCTCACATCTGATACGCAGCAAAATTAAGCCATTAATGATTCTATCAGACACATTTTAGCTGAGAATAGACACTATGACGTCTTGCATAAACTGAGCATATCTGAAGACTTCACTCTGGACTCTTATTAGTTATGAAAATAAATGCGCCTCGGGGCTGAAGTTCATTCCACAGTGGGCTCGCTGGGATCCTTTCCTGATCTGACCCTGGTTAGTTGGTAAATGAGGTCACTGATGGTGGTCGACCACACAAGATGAAGATGTGCTGAAAGTATGTTGTAAGCTGGTGACTAAACCAGAATTATGGCCGGAGAGTAACTGATCACAGAAGTAGCCTGCGGTGGGTATTACTGGCAGACCGACTGGATGATTATCAGTCCAGCTTATTTTTGCATTATTTTGCAACCGCGCTACAAAAGCAGACCAATATATGACCATATATTTAATATTTCAGGCAAACCAGGAAATGACAGAAGTACTTGCATTGTGTTTAAATGCTGTCTTAGTACAATTTAAATATAATTAATAATAATGTGAAGTTCTTATTCTACTAATTAATACCAACAGCTGTAGCCATAGGAGGTGCAGGGGTATAGACTGTTATAACATCATGTAATAGTACTCACTGTTGTAATTTGTATAGGACACGCTTGCCCATAAAGTTGGAATAATTTGCTTTTCAGACATATTCTTCTTTTTATTCCTATTTATGCACATCTGGAATGACTTGACCTGATACAATGAGTCCAATTACACTTTATGTGTCAAGAATAAAGCACATTGTCACAATCATTTCATAAGAAAATAATGAATTAAAATACTTAATTCCATCTTTATGGTCATTAGTGTAGTAATTATATAGCGTAGCTCTACTTTTATATATGTAGAGTAGCTGAGCTAGAAGAATGTGTTGTTGGAAAATCAATTTGTCTGGTTATCCATTATCCAAGCAAAACTGAAAAACCCACATGTTACTGTTTCTAAATATAATAGTTTTATTTTCTGACAATTAAGTGAAATGATCCATTTATAATGAACCAGAAACAGCATATTAATCAAACAGGAATATGTTGTTTAGACATGTTGAAGAAAACTGTAACCAGCTTTGTTCACATTTTATGCAGAAAAAAAACCAAATATACATCTGTTCCAAAAGAGTGCTCCCTTTTCTATGGCGTTCCCTGGCATTTTACTCCTTAAATATTTTATTTTACTCAAACCAAAGGGCAAAGGGTATTATACATGGTAAAAAATATAAAGCCCCCTTGAGGTAAATCTGTGATCACTTAAAAAATGTACTTGATTTGGCCAAAAGGATCAAATATATTCTGAAAGAACTGTTGTTTTAATAGCAATAACTGCAATTGTAAATGTAAATGTATGAATTTTGTAGCATTGGTCCATGAACACCGTTGCCCACAAAGCACAGAATATTTTTTGTGATTTATCCTTGATAAAGTATAACTGGGACTCAGTATGTGATCAATGCACCGGGTCAAAGGTCATAACTCATGTGTATAAATAAGAATAAAAAGATGAACGTGTCCAAAAGCAAAATTATCCCAGCTTTATGAACAACAGTGTAGTAATAGTAGTTGTGACAATAACAGCAGACAGTGATGAGTAATGAACCGTGATATTTTTACAGTAACAAAAAGACTAAAAAGTCAAAGGTGGAAAAATGAAGAAAAAAGAAAAACAATCATTCAGTGAGATTATGACATCCATCAAAGTGGCTCACGGAGATCCAACCACGGAGCTGGAAACACGCCCATAGCTTTCAGAAAATAAACAAAAGCAGTTGGCAAACACAAAAATTACTCATTGTCAAAAGAGCGTGTGATGATGGATTTGGGGATGGTTGGGTCTGCGTGTACGAAACACACCGAGAACATGTGGGTGTTTTTCTGCGTGACACTCAATGAGGGTGTCAGTAGATATATGTGTGTGTGTGTGTGTGTGTGTGTAGTGACAGGAGACAAAATGACTTGGCGATAATAATCTCTCATTTCCATAGCCTGTATGCTTCACGGCGGGATCCCTGCCTTATTTCCTTATTCAGGATCAAAACAGCAACTAGATGACACAAACACACGCAGACTTCAGTTTCAGACAGGCCACACGCAGCCAGAACCGTCACTACTGTCACATACTGTGTGCATTTCATCTCGTCTGGGTCAGAATACCAGGTAAATGAAGCACATGTGCAATAAAGTGAGGCTAAAGTCCTTTGCAGAGTCCCGGGACTTCCTCCTAGAAATCAGTATGATTATTATAACAGTCTGTGAGCTGTAAATACTGGGACAGCGATGTGTGCGTTCTATGCTTTTATTGATTCAACACCATCTAACATGAGGGCCTTACATAATATACGGTATGTTATTGTATTAACACATACGACACACACTGAAATTATCTGAAGTGAAAGTTTCCTGTAAAGTCACTGATTTTAACCCTTGATTTTACTAAATAAATCATGAGGATGAAATGCCGTTGCACTTTCATGTTAACATTTCTAAATACATACAGTATGACGGCGTTTCATTACAGTGTTATGGTATTTAAATACAAAGCATGTCATAATAATAATAACTGGATCCTCATGGGGCGTTTTTATGATTATAGTTATATATTTTTTTTAAACTCAGTGAGGGTTACAGGAAGATACTACAGCCTGATTTAACACAGAACACTTACTTATTAAAGTAATAACAACAAAGTTTAGTAATTAAAATCAAACTACAGTGGTAGAAAAAACATGACCATCAAAAGTTATCAAAAACAGTGGTTATCTAATTAACTACTAATTCATGTTTGTCATGTGACTAAAACAAACAGGAAAAAAAAAAACGTGGCATACCTAAAAGTTTTTTTTTTGGTAGTACGTGATTTTGCTTATTACTTTTTTAAGTAAAAGTCATGTGTTCTGTTGTATAAATGAGAGGAGGGGGTGGGATTTAATACATTTTCTTCTTCCTACCCCTACTTTTTTTTAGCAGTACGTATTGAATTTGTTTTGTTATTACTAGCATACATGCATGAAAATTGCTATTTTGTCTTGATCATATTTATATAATGTACTTACTCTGATATTAGTTCCTAGTACACAAACAATGCTCATTTTGTTCTCTTCCTTCTGCTCAAAACAAATAAAGTGAAAAAGTTATGAAAAAAAAAGAAAATGGTTAGATATCAGCTCTGAAATTAAACTCCCATGAGCTCTTTTTGTTGTTATTATATTTGTCCAAACAAATGTACCTTTAGCTGAACCATATTGAAATAAACAAGAAATAAGGGTGGTGTAATTTTTATTTTAAGTGCTTTTATTGTCTAAACCTGTGTTTCCCAAACTTAGGGTCAGGACAAAAAAATAGGTCATGGAGTGTTTTGTTTTGTTGTTTTATTATTATTATTAAATCCCCAATTGTCAGACTAAAAAAAAATATAATAATACTATAATATGCGAGGTGATTTTACTCATTAAAAAGTATTTTTCTGGAGTTTATAAATGCTGATCCTACCACTTTAGTGCAACTTTTCTAGATAAAAATCATATGAAAGATGCAATAAGATAATGTAAAATGTCATGGATAGGAAAAAAAATAAATAGAGAGACAATTTTGATATTGAAAGAGTTATATTATATATATTATATTTACACACATTTATAAAGTTGAAATCCCATGGAATCAGTTTTCTTTTTTGGATCTCAAGTAAAAAAAAAAACAATAGACAGGACGTAAATGTCCACACTCAACGCAAAAAATCCTATTTTTTTGCACTTCAACCACCTCCTGCCTATTGAAAAAAGGCCAAAACAGTATCACGGATCACAACATGACAAACCGACACTATGACTGTACATATCCATGGTTTGCAAAAACAGAAAATGGCAGTTTTTATTCCAGTGATTATAAATATTATATGTGTGCTTGTACAAATATACTATATTTAGGCCAACAGATTCAGTTTTATACTTAATTTAATAGTTAATTTAGTGTCTTTGTTCAATCATTTTACAAGGACACCAACATCACCATTAAAGTATATACAGTATATTTCTTTAGATGGGACTAGAATACTAGTTTTTCTTTTTCTGGGTGAAAAGTGATAAACTGCATGAGCCATGTTTTGAGCCTGAATTGGAGCCTTTAGTTTTGTCAAAACACGTAACAAGAGTATTAGACCATAACCACAACTATAGAGTACTCCATGCTTTGATGCCTGTGGCACTTTCTGCAGTAACAGGTGTCCGCTTCTCCTGAACGAACGTGCTAGATTTATTGCAGTTCCACTGAAGGGTTGTTCTTGGTGTTTATCTGAACTCATTATTTAACTCATAAAGACCCAGGGCTACTTTTACAGCAGTTCTCAAATTAATTTTTCTCTAGATTTCATCATTCATAAGTGTTCTAACACCATTAATTAGAATACTAATGTTTGTATTTTGCTTTTTTTCAGTGAAAATCAGTTCCTAACTTCCTAACTATTTCATTTATTGATCATGTACATGTACAGAAAAACTCAGGTTAAAGTTGAGAATTTTTACATCAGAAACACAGAAAACGGAAGAAAAGGGGACTTTTTCAGCAAAAATATAAATAATTGCACATAAACCCAGTGTGATTTGGGTCACTGCCACTGATCCAAATCCATGGGTTTTACTAGTGAATCAGTGGTGTAAGATGAGAGTGTTTCCACGGTAACTACAGAGCCTCTGAACGTCCAAATATGTCGTATCTGATGAAAAAACTGCATTTATTGCACCAATTATTTACATGGATTGATAAGTTTAAGTGGATCAACAGGTATTAAACATTTTAAATCAGTGGATTACTTTGTTTACGGTGGCTGTTTGGTTCAGATACCAAATGGAAACATCCCTTTGAGCAGACTATCCCACCCAGGTGCACAACTGAACCTTTGTACTGTCAGATATTAACAGGAGCTTGGCTTGAATTACACCCTGCTCTAAACAGACTCCTTTTATCGGTCAGTGTCACCTACTGCACATTAGTTATTCTATGCACTATTATTACAACTATTTACATCATTTTTAGTCACAGATCATTCTATTTTTTTTTTTTTTTCTTCTCTTGATTTTTTTTCTATCTGGTGTTTATTGTCTTGTGCTGCTGTACATTTGAATTTCCTCCTCGGAGGTTCTATAAAGTATATCTCATCTTATTTACAAAACAACAAGTCTGTCGTGGTGGAAAATATTCCTCTGCTGCCATTAACAACTGATACCATACAAGTGTGAGATAAAAGTACTGAATAAATCAGCATTTTGGCCAATTTAACATCCAATGCATTTGTATGATTCATGACAATTAAAGCAACTATAGTATTAGAGACGCTGAAAAATCCACACCAGTTACAATAAACACAGCTTTAAAACCTATTTTTGTTATGTGATAATATGTATAAGTCACACTTGGCAAATAAAAAAGTAGAGTGGTTGTGTTTTTTTGTACTTTAAGATCTTCTGAATTTTACTCAAACACACTCGTAGGTCCTAACACTTTTTGCATGTTTTACTATGGGGGGGGGGGGGGAGTATATTTCGGACTCTTTCATAAAATACAGCATCATTTACAGTATATCATGAGTTCAGTTAAATGCTTTCAAGCCCCACTGTTTTTTTCCCACCACACACACATTAGAATTGTGGTAAAGCTCCCACCTAAACCTGCCGACCACCGACAGAAAACACACATTATGCACGTTGCATTCAGTCTTATGCATTCATTCTGCAGTGAGTTAAAGTGAGAGATAACAGCGGCGTGAATATTATCTTTCTCATAACCGCAGGGATCCAAGGTGACTAAGAAACACACAAACACACTCGCATGAGATTAAAGATGTGAAACTTTACATATTTCAAAGTTCAAAGAAAATGAAATTCTATTTCTATACTTAATTTCATTTGGCTGTTTGATAGGTGTTTTTTTTTTTATGTTTCTGACAAATATGAAAAACAATATCTGGTTCACATGCAACACTGTTAAAAATAACAAAAAAGATTATGAAAAAGAATATCAATAATAAATATTAGCAAGTGCCAAATAAATACAAATAAGTTTACTGTCTTTAGGATAGTGCAAATTAAAATAACGACAAACTGTTGTATTAAAAAAAAAAAAAAAACACAGATCATGTCCTTTGTTCATTTTCTTAAACACACACACATATATTATATATATCTATATCATATTATTCCACCTTTGTGACCTGAGATCATTTATTTTCGGTTTGACATAATAAGCAGGAAAAGGAAAAACAAAAACAAAATGTCAAATGTCTGCCTTCTCATCACACAGGAAGCTCATCGG
This sequence comes from Maxillicosta whitleyi, assembly GCA_029822895.1. NCBI lineage: Eukaryota > Metazoa > Chordata > Actinopteri > Perciformes > Neosebastidae > Maxillicosta > Maxillicosta whitleyi. The sequence continues at coordinate 13,054 of JAPSES010135476.1, forward strand.
GCCGTGACATTTTATTTATCGCTTCTTGTTGTTTACAAGGTTGAACCCACCTGTCAACAATATATGCAAAATAAAAGAATAAAGACAGCAAAGCACGCTGATATTGATCTTATTTAACATTTTTACCGAAATCAATCGAAATACCTTTTTATATATATATATATATATATATATATAAGCACCCTGCGGCGATCATACAAGCAAATAATAATCATCGGTATTTCATCTAAATAAATGATTAGAAAACCTAAATGTAAATGTTATGCAAATAAAGCAATAAACTCCACGACAAAATACACAAACACCAATGTGTAAAAACAAAAAAAGATACGTTGACTTTTTTTCCTCTTATTTTCCCCCATCAGCCTCCGTTATGTAACTTTTACAGGCCTTTATGTTTAAAACTGACATTACATGGATCTGAACACACTGACAGAAATAATAAGAGCAAAAAATGAAAATTATCCAACATTATAACCACTGCATTAGTGGTATTTTAATAAGTCCCTGCATCATCGAAAATGATGATTCTTTTGCACATAAAAAGGATTAAATACGACTTAAATAAGGTGTAATTTCGAATTCTAATTGATAGAAAAATCCACCGACATCAAGCGCTAATAATGATTTATATTATAATCATTTATTCACCCTGAATATAAGTATTAAAAGTATAAACACCTTAATATGACACAGTTACAACGGAGCACAAATGCATAGAAAAAGGACTAAATATGACTAATGCAAATAAATATATAGCAGTGAAAGCATTTACGGTTATTTAATTCCAAAGTTTGCGGGTAAATGGGACTATTATAATAAATATGAACAGATATAATAATAAAAACATTATTTTTCCGAAGTTGTAGCAACATACTTATTTTTTTAATGAAGGTGATCAATAGGCTATAATATACTATATTTCGTGTCATTAGAATGTCATGCCGCATAAAATACATCCGATGGTTATTTAATAATATTTGATGCCTTTAAGAAAATAGAAATACAAGAATAAATGCAGCAACGTTATAATCAGCCGGCAAAAGCAGTTGAGAACAATATGAGAATATTAAGAGTTTTATGTACAAGCAGTGACATATTTGACTTATATTTATAATAAAGTATTGTAAAATAAACTCATAGTTCTATTAGTCCCGGTTCCTTTATTATTAATGTCGTATTGTTGTGATTGTTTTGGTGAAACCTGTTTTTGCCATAAACTGCCCTTTAGTTTATGCAGATGATGCTGTAGATAACCGGTTTTAATGTACTTTTAATAATCCAGCGGCTGATTTGTGGTTATTTAAAAGGTTACATCGAAGATTTTTAGAGAAGCCTCGCCTTTGTTTAAGTCAGGAGAACTTCAGAGCCATGTCGGAACAGGAATGAAGCAGAAAAACAAAAGGAGACTCTTTTCTGTGGGATTGAGGCGCCATCTTGTGGCTGCTCTGAGAACTGCAGCTTTTAAACATCTGAAATTTACTGAGAACCATGACCTCACATACTGTCAGTGACACTCATGTGTTTCAGTTTCTCAAACGCCCACATCCTGAAATCTGCTCCCACCCAGGTAAAAACACCTCACACATGATTCTGATTAATGTTGTGATTCGAGGAGGCTGACGGTTCCTGGAAAGCGCTCGTTTCAGGAACAACGCAACAGTAAAGTCACTACACAACGTCCTGTTTATGACCATGTACACGTTTACTCCGCAGACACCCACCACCTATCTACTGCCTCTATTGGGGTCACAAGGTGCAACCAATCCCTGCATGCATCAGTGTAGACGACAGACTCATATCAGCCATATATCAGTTAAAAGCAAGACTGCTTTATTTTGTTTTGCATGTTGTTGCATCTTTATTAGTTAGTTTCATTTTGTTATATTTTATACATATGCGTAATTTACATGGGGGATAGGGGGGTCATGACCCCCCCAAAAATCAGATCCAACCAATATAACCCCCCCAATATAATCACATCATTCCGATTAATAAATGTATTAACTATTTTGCATGAATA
>JAPSES010135539.1:0-15069 GCA_029822895.1 Maxillicosta whitleyi
CAATGTCACTGCTCAGTGTCACAACTAGATTATGTGGATTGAACAGATTGGAGTCAATATTGTGTGTGTGATTTTTCATGTAAGATTTAGATGAAAAGTAAAAAAAAAGATTGAGAAGTAAAAGATGTTAATATAATGTAACCAGTAACGGCATCAATTTCTGAAATGTAAGGAGTAGAAAGTACAGATAACTGCCACAAAATATAATGAAGTAAAAGTAAAAGTATGCATTATTATTTTTACTTAAGTAAAGTACAAATACAAAAAAAAAAAACTACTTAACGAACAGTACAGTAATGAAGTAAAAATACTTTGTTACATTCCACCACTGTCAACAGTCATCGATGCCATTATAAACAGATGTAAAAACTTTGTTTCTAATATATAAATCACAAATGTGATCTATAACACATTGAAACAGCTTTGAACGATCAAATGATTAAGTTGTAAAGTAAAGCGCGTACATTTGTGTATTTCTTTCATCACTGCTGTACATTTTCACTGTGTTTACTTCCATCTTGCCAATGATCTGAACAGAATTATGTGAAACTCTTTCGTTTGGAAAATCTGTGTTTCGGGGGGTATATAGTGCTTCGTCTTAGCCCCTCCCCTCCACCTAATTGAGAATGGGACATAACTACACCTTCAACACGTAAAACAGAAGGGTATAGGGTAAGGGCTGATTTAGCCTTAATAACCTTGAGACCTGACAATGCTTTTTTGTCCTCTGTATGGTGCAAGAGTTTAATAATTTAACTTTCCGGGGTCTCAGGTTAAGTGTTACATATATGTGCAATATTATATTAAAGGCTAGAAGTTACTGAACTGATCAAATACCAGGAAATGGCTGCTGCAGAACCATAACAAAAACAAAAAACAAACAAAAACATAGAAAGCCATTGCATGTTAGTCTTATTGTCTATTTCAGTTAGTTAAAGTAGAGAATCGCTCACATAATTGATTATAATTTGTCAGACTGTATAAACTGGTAACCAGGTCGACTCAAATCCAACTAAAGTGAACTTCTTTATAATCTAAACTTTTAACACGAGCACTTTGTAGAGTTTTTGTAGATGGTTAGTTTATCAGATGGGGGCAGTTGTTTATTTACCTGCTTGACTAGTTTCAGCTACTTCTTGTAGCCTTCGTCAGAAGCATCACGTGATATTGTTTGGATGTGTCTTATAGTCTGTTTTAGATGGGTTGGTCAGACAGCCAGGAGGGTTTATGCCTCCTACTGTCTGTTTTTAGAGGTTTGACATGGAAGATTCACACACACAAAGGCTGTGTTCATACTGCAGGCAAATGTGGCTCAAATCTGATTTTTTTGTCCATGTGACCTGTATCCGATAAGTTAAAGAAAGTTTGAACAGCACTAATCTGACTTTTTCCAATCTGACCCAAACTGCTTTCATATGTGGTCCTAAATTTTCAATACCACTTCAGTCTGAACGGCCAGCTCACATTTATCTGACCTTTCTGTCACTGAAATGAGACAAATGGGACAATTCTGCGTCCCAGGGGCAGCAGCAGAAAAACATATTTACATCTGTAAACACGGGGCATTTTCCATCAGGACCTCTTCACTTCAGGGTCGCATTCAGTTCAGACTCAAAACTGATAGAAGTCGCATTTAATGTGTAATATGAATGAGCACACACACACAAAAAAAACAGATTTAACCAAAAAATCCCAATTGTACATTAAGAGCTGCTGTCTGAACGTAGCCAAAGTTTACGTTGGAGTCAGTTTTGTGTTGGGAGTCGGTTAATTTGCTAATTCAGCTACTAAGCAAACAACTTTTTTAGTTGTTTACACCCATGAATGCAGGCGGTACACTGAGATCTATGTCCAGAGCTCATGAAAATCCTCCTGCTCTTCATCTGTTGTGCTCCTTTGTAGCTTTAACAGTGCAACACATAAAATCTTACATGTGCATTAAAGTAATGTCAAAAGAATGATCACAGAGTTAATGTAACCACCCAAGCACCGGCAAATCATGGATAGAGATCGTTTAAAAAAATGAAATGAAATGACTTAAAAATCTAACCTCAATTAATTTTTGTTATTTTTTCCTCCAATACAAGTACATTTTTCTTTATTTATTACCCTTTTCAGATTCAGAGTCAAATAACTTTATTTATACCTCACAGACATGGGGTCGCAGCAGGACAGGACATTAGATACACGTAACACAAAAACAGTGCCCTCAGACCTGTCAATGAACAGACAGTGAAGGGTCCAGCCATAAAGTGCAGCAGCGACACAGTCCAACAGTAGCAATAAATAAATAAAATACATTAAAAAAAAAAAAAAAAAAAGAAAAACAACACATGTAAATGCACAGTGTACCCGACACTACCCGTTACCTGTTACCGATCTTACATCTGGTGTAACTGCACTATATTCACTTACACTTGTTTGCCTGTTATTCGCTGAGTGTAAATGATCTTTTTGCCATTTCTTTACAGTAAAATCATGGTGATAAAATAAGAGAAGCACTGTAGGAAGACAAACCTAGCAGAACACCAAGATTAAAAGCAGTAATGTGTTAGTTCAAACACTGGTACTTCCACTTTGTGAAAATCACTGTTAGCTTGTTAGCTCCTGCAGCTTATGCTTGTGCACCTGCCCACAATATGTCAGCTCCCTTCTGCTATTTCCTACAATGTGTGAGTAAACTTTGCCTTGCTGAGTCTGGTTTGATTGTAGTGTTATAGGACAGTAATGCAGTGTGTTAGTTTGTTGAGGTTTGGGTGTTGTACTGTTCTTTATTTTTTATTTATTTATTTTTTTTTACCTCCGCCAAGGAGGTTATGTTTTTGTTTCTGCAACCATTGAGCTTCATCAAATCAATAGTTATCAATGTTGTAGCAATCATCAAAAAAATAGACATTATAATATAGTTTTTAAGTAATAGTACTAAGGAAAGGGATTTAATAAAAGAATAGTGGTGAGTGCATGGGAAGGATTATTGTGAGAATGTTTTTTTTTTTTTTGGGCAGTCCAAAAGTACACGGGTATGGTCGCCCACCTTTCCCAGAACATTTGTTGCAGAGATTGATTTTTGAGACTGGTATTTACTGGTCTGTGGTTATTTTTTCTCCAAAAATCCTTAGTCTTGTACTTGAGTTCTTTAGTGTGGCTCTTCTGATCCTTCGCAGCTGCAGTATTAGTTTAGAAATGCAGTTAAATTGTCATAATAAAGCAGTTTTCAGCACAGACTCCAACACAAACCTAACAGAAGTACACAAGAACACACAAAATTTTAGAGTCATAACCATTTATTGACTATAAAGATAAGATATAATTAACTGCTTTATATATTCTGCAGTCATTTAATTATCATCTATGAATTCAAAGTAACATTTCATATATTGGGCACTATATTAAAAAGTACTTATATTCATTTTAACCCATAAAGACCCAAGCATCCACTGGTTACCAAAACCATCTACTGATCTAAATAATTGTAAATAATTGGTGTAAAATACAGTTTATCACCTTTTCGTGGTCATCAGATATGACCCATTTGGACATTCAGAGGCTCCGTCATCTTCTACAACATTAATAAAACCCATGGAGTTTGATCAGTGACAGTGCACAGTACACTTACTTAATGATATATTTTATGGAAACATCCAATTTTTCTTCAGTTTTTGCACTTTCGATATAATAACCTTTGAATTTACTGTGAGTTTTCACGCAGATCTAAATGAAATATAAGAAAATGCATGATTTACAGTGAAAAATGCTTAAATTCAGAGGATAATATAATAAATGGTGATAAATCTGGTTTTATTGTTCTTACTTTTAATTTGTTGTTTTTAATTGTGCAGATTTTATGTTTTCATATTATATTTGTAATCTATTCTTGTTTTGGTCCACTGTGTTTTTTTTTTGTTTTTTTTTAATGCTTTACAAATAGAGTTGGATTGGAAAAATCAATTAATAAAGTTTAAGTAGAGAGAAAAAATATTCATATGAGAAATACCAGGAAAGCAAATAAATGCACAAGCAAAAAAACCTCTGGAATATTCCTGTGATATTATAAGACGCTGATACATTTAGTTCGGTTAAGTGTGTGTTTGTCTGTAGGTGTGGACTGAGCAGTCACCTGTTCGGGCAGACTGTCAACAGCCGTGGGCAGCTGCTGTAGGGTTTTCTGCACTCAGAGGTGACTTGCTAGTCCCTCCTCCACTGGTTTCTACTTTGGTATACGCTGATGTAGGCCAGCGCTGTCTAATTTCCAGCACTCACTTTGTAGGTGTATGGTTGAAACGGGGCCATCCGAATGCATCATCCTTGTCTTAAAGCATCATGTTTCTTATTCTAACGTCCTTCTAAATGCTTTCAACGCAGTAAATATGTACTATACGTCCTGTCACAGTGTTCACCTGTACAGTCAAAACAAAACAAAACAACTAAACTAGGGGTGTTAACTTATTTTAGTTCAGTCAAATTTGATCTGAAGTGGGCCGGACCTGTGAAATAATGACATAATAATATATAAATAATGTCAACTCCAAATTTTTCTTTATGTTTTAGAGTGAAAAAAAGGAAAATTGCACTATGAAAATGTTTACATCTACAAACTATGCTTTAAAACAATGTGAATAATATGGACAAACTGTAATTTCAACAATATTGTGCTTCCGTTTATCATTTTCACATGTACTTTTATAACTTACAGATCTACAAATACACAAAACGTTCAATAACAGATAATAATATTGTTAAAACGGCACTTAAGACATTTCAGGTTGTTCATATTTCCTCACATTATTCACATGTTTTACAAAATTATGCTTTGTTTTGGTGTAAATACATGAAAATGTTTACAGAGTTGTGAGTATTTATTAGATATTATGGGTGTATTTTACAGATTTGACCTACTTTAAATTAATTTGTTCCATCTATGGCCCCTGAACTAAAATGATTGTCAATATATTAGTTTAATTTTAGCATTTCACAAAGTCATCACAAGGGCAGGACTGGACCCTTTTGAATCTGAAGAAATATGAACAAACTGAAATGTCTTAAAAGAAATACAATTTTAACAATACATTATCTGTACCTGTAATATACCTGTGTAGATGATAAATTGAAGCATAATATTGTTAAAATGACACTTATGTTTTCAGTTTGTCCATATTATTCACGTTGTTTTAAAGGACAGTATGAAGATGTAAACATAATTTTACTTTTTTCACTCTAAAACATACAGAAAAGGTTTGAGTTGACATTATTTATATATTATTATGATATTATTTTACTGGGCTGGCCACTTCAGATCAAATTGGGCTGCATTTGGCCCCTGAACTAAAATGAGTTTGACACCCATGCATTAGAGGGTCAAAATAATAGTATTTTTTGGAAATGTTGTAGGTAGTGACCTTACCCTTTGTTTTCACATTTACATTTTAATCAGCTTTATTGGCAAAATGTCTGAAACACACACAAAAAAGACAAAAAAATCAATTTTATTCACATATGCTGTATATGCGTATCTCCTATAAAGCGATGTCAGACACGATAAAACTTTTGTTTTGCAAAGTTCGTCACATTACTGTTTTTTTTCTGAATATATTCATGACATATGATGCTGGTATTAATAGTTACCCATTTAAGTACCTGTTGTTTAGATTTTGTTTTGTCCAATTGGTTTTGTTGAAGTTTTAGTTGATGTACTTGTGATTACATGGATGTATAGCATGTGCATTTTGCCTCAACCGTTACTATGGTAACACAGACTGCCTGTGGCTGTGGGAATAGATGAAAATGTATTGATACTGATGAAATTATCCATATCCAATAATCCAGGTTATAACTGGACATTCTGAATTTTCTGTGGGAAACTTTGATGTAGAAACAGACACTTTTTTCCCCAGTGCTCTAGACACATCATTATTTTGTAATGTGGAGATTGATGTAAAGGAGAGCAATTTCTAAATTTATTCTTAAAAAAAAAAAGTTACTTGTTCATTTGTGTTTAGAGCTGAAGTTTTGTAATGTATTGTCTAGTGTTGCAAATAGTGTCTGAGGTACAGAACTGTGTGGCCTTGGAGGTAGTACTATATGTGCTCAAATGCTCTAATGGAGGCTCTACAAAAAGGAACAAATAGTCACAGTATAGTAAAAGTTTGGTGAAGCATTTATGTTTTTCAAACAATTATCTGTGTTGTCATGGTTTTATTTGACCTGTCAGGTTGATTTGTTGAAAATATTCTGGTTTCCTGGTTTTCTTTCTTTCTTTCTTTCTTTAACACCTTGACCATTTAGCATGTTAAATTGGTATGTGAAGTAAAAGCGGTAGAAAAGAAAAGACAAGTAACACTAAAGGTGTGAATAGGCTAATGTTATGATTTAATTCTATTAGAATGAGGTTCATTATAGGTGGACATCTCATGGTTCCCTAGGTCAAAGGTGTCAAACTCCACTCCTTGAGGGCCACTATCCTGCATGTTTTAGAAATGTCAATCTTCTATCACACCTGGTTCAATTAATGATCAGCTCATCATCCAGGCTTAGGTCAATAAAACCCAACTGAACTCTATCAGGAAAGAAGAACTGTTTTTTTTTTTTTTTTTTTTTTTTTTTAACTATTTAAAAGTTTGGTTTGTGGAGGACACACTAACATCTATAGCTGTAAGACAGGTTTCATACTATTGCATAAATCATTTCATCAGAGCATTAAATGTTCTGATGAAATTATTAAGTTTAATGTCAGTTATGATTGCATAATTTAAGGTATGGAGAGAGAAAATGTACTCGTGCACAGGTTTGCAGCACCAACATGTTTAAGCTGCATTAGTTAGCTTTAGATGCAGGAATTTATTGCATTGAAGTAAATCGCCACTTGCACTATGTAAAGTAAAAAAAAAAAAAATCACCATCTGTACATCTACTCTGCTGTTACAGTGTTAAAAAAGTTTCAGCATGAGCATTTAGTTTTTCTGCATTATATCCAGCTTTCATGTATTTCTTTACAGTTGATTCATATAATGCAAAAACATGTTTTATTGTTTTATTACTTAAATTTAAGACCAGATTAAAAAGCTGCTCATGATCACAGGACCAACAGATTACATTTAAAATAAAAATAGAATCTGTTGAAATGAAAAAAAAAACCCACTACTTTAATATATATATATATATATATATAATTCACCAGATTCATCAGAATATATATAACTCATTGTGTTTATGTGTTGAGGTTAAGGAGTTCACATTAGAGTTGACATTATCTGTTGAAGTTTAATGTAATCTATGTTCATAAAATCAGTGCTATATCCATTTACCAATACTCAAGTTCATTACAACCAGAGTAAATAAGTAAATGCAGTTGTTAGAGTGACACAGGATATTGTTGCGTGTGCTGAAGGGGATTCTCCCTCAAAAACCTCTCAGCGGAGTGGATGCACTTTACTGAGACCTCCTGTTAATGGACTCTTCTGTACTAAAGAGCCCTATTGCCCCAATAACAAGCAACTGTTTGCTACTGACATAAGGAGGTTATGAGAGTTATAACCATTGCAGTGGCTCAGTCTCTTTACAGAAACAAAGTCAGGGTTTGTATTGACATCAGTAGTAGAAAATGCACAATTACTGTAATCACCCAATGCGATCTTTGGTGGTTTAGTTGTGTTCACTGGTTTTGATGAAAAGTATAAACACATCCTTTCAAATTCTACAAAAGAACAGTATTTATGTAAGTTGTTGAGCATACATGTCTGCTACATTAATGCTTTATCAGTGCAGGTGTACAGCCTGGATAAAAAAAAAAAAAACATTATGTGTTGATAGAGAACTTAAAAGTCAAAACATCATAAAAAATAGTTAAACCACATTTCGTATGGAGTCAGTCATTATGTCTGTGAGGATTTAACATAACCGTATCCCTGTCGAGTACTTACTCACAAGAAATTAGCTTTTGTAGCTATGATGATACCTCTATTTGGTGAACTTCCCAAGATAAGCATATTTTGTTTGCATATTATGATTTCAGGAGTATTGTTGAACAGAATTATATAGATTGATACAACAACTTATATTTTAATAAGAGCCAAATAACCTTTTCAAAGATGCAGTAAAATGGTAGAATTAGCTTTGTGTGCTAAAATTTATGCTAAATTAAGGTAATTCATGATTTACTATAAAATCATGTTTTTTGGTTCTGAGTGATACACTTAGTTAATGCTATTATATTCATTGTATTAAAAAAAATTAGTTCAGTTAATTTTTGTTTTTACTGTCTATAACAATTTCATTTGCCTTTCATGGGGATGATGGTGAGACTAAGCTATGTGGGTTTCCTCCAGTTTTCTCCACCATTACATATAGGTTCACTCCACTGTCAGTGTCCTTGACCTCTGTAATGATGTGATGATCTAGAGTTGGTCTCCAAAAGCTTTCAATAGCAGCTAATGTGGGCTATAGGTTTATGCTAACTGCTAATGCTAATACTAGGCATTAACTTGGGTAAAATACAGAGGCTGAATCTCCCTGTACAGACAATAAACTGAGTAAACTATAACCTTTAACTTTGAAATTTTGTGGCAAAATCCCATCCTCATGTGGATTTTACCAAAGATTCTATAATTACAGAGATGATGTGTATGCTCAGCTAACGATAAAACCCTCCTAATGTTTGCTACATAGGGGTGGTCAGCAGGGTTGAGAACACTGTGTGGATGGATAGATTAATTAAGATTAATAGGGATATTTTATATTTATATAAATATATATATTTATATATTTATATATTTTAATATTTATAATAAATTATGTCTTTTTTTTTTTTTTACTAGTAACTAGTGTGATAATTATTATTCACTTTGTTTAATGCTCGTTTTAACCTCCATTAGACAAGATTTTTCTAACGAGAGCTCACATCCCAGAGTTTGTAAGAGCCTGAAATAAAGTCATGATTTATTCATTTATTGTCAGAAAGTTTAGGAGATATATGGAGTGTGGGTCCAACTGTTACTTTGATGACACTGGTGATGGGGTCTATTGTTAGTTCCCTAAAGGAGCAGGACTGTGGAGAAACCATGTGACACTGAAACAGGAAGTGACTCCGCAGTGAACCATAATGTTCAGCATCTTTTGACTTTACTTATGAAAGACTGTGTCATGTATTCAGTGGTGAGAGTTCATTCTGAACTTTGGCATCAATAACCTGATGTTTGTCCATTTAAAACAGAATATTGCAGGTTAAGAAAGTTGCAGTGAATTGAAGAATGAGGTGAAAGACATCAAAGTGATGGGCCTTTTGGTGCTGGCACCAGGTTATGTGTGATGAGATACACAGGCCATTGAACTAAACAGCACTTTATAATTATTATAAAAAAAACATAATGAGATCTACTGAGGACAGGACTATACCTTTCTGTTAATTTGACCTACAAAATATATTTGAATACACCATTTCTGACTTGTTTTGACAGTGTAAATATAATAATAATAATAATAATAATAATAATAATAATACAGTTCTTAATTCCTTTTGAAAATGTACTTTATTGTCAGTGCCATTAGTCTAACTGGAACAGTGTTAGAATGAGTGTTTCTCAATCAATCCACCAGGGGGCACCGCTCTTAATTAACCATACTGAACAAATACCACGAAGAAAAGCAAAGATTTATGGGAAGAAGAAAATCAGTAATAACAAGCATGGAGGTGACAGAGGTGACACTAATGTGGATACTCATGTTGCAGCGTTTCCACTGGTAAGGTTTAAAAGTGAAGCTTTAGAGAAAAGATAAATGAATGTTCATTTTAATTTTCAGTTCTGCAGGGAGGTATGGAGAGAAATGTGTTTCTTTATCCATCAATTAAAAAGAATACATTTGCAAAGAAAAATAATAGATTTGCAACCAAAAAAAAAAAAAGAGAGATTTGACAGGAAAAAACAATCGGTGGCAATCACAAAAGAGATAATTTTGCTTATACATCAGCCCTCTGTGTGAGTTAAAAACCTTTGGTTGAGGCTTAAAAGCTTTGCTTGGAAATCAGTACTCTTTGCAACTTCAGAAGTTTTGCTTGCAAATTTAACTGCACTTCGTGGGCGGAGCTTACGCCGATTGATGAGAGAAGAGTTTCTATTGGTGGGTTTCACCGGCCAGCTCCGGCTCTTACGTCGGGGTTCTGTTCCAGCGTTCGCCTCCACCACCGGGAGTCGGCTCCATCCGCATTAAACGCACTTCTTCCTTGTGTTATTTTACTTTGGGGTCTATTGCTTCTCGAAAAAGATTTTAACTCACAATCAAAGAGGACTGATCTGTAAGCAAAATTATCTTTTTTTTTTTTTAATTGGCACTAATTGTTTTTTGCTCTGGGGATGACGACGACGACACACCTGTAGGATGTAAACTGGCCCAGCCCTGGGTAGTTGTCATTTATATATCAGTAGTTTTTCCACTAACTCACACACATCCTCTACCTCCTTGGTTCCTGTTGATATTCTCCATGTGGGTACACGTGCACCTGCACCCGCAAAACAGACAGAACTGTGTACACAGAGGACGGACATGCTCTGTCTGTATCTATGTGTCTAACGTTACCTCTAGTTGGCGTTACTATTTTTCGTCGATTAAAAAAATAAAATAAAATAAAATATCCACACTACAAGTACTCATCAGACCCAATACCTGATACTGGTATCGGTGCATCCTCGATAATAGTAATAATAATTATAATAATAATAATAACAAAAATAATAATATAATTACTAGTAGTGTTACTAATTGTTCATCATCCTGGTGTTTTGTATGATTTTCTTCAAGCATCAATTCAACACCCACAGATGTTCGCTTCATTCTCACATATACAGAAAAAGGCCACATTTGGCAAACGTGTGCATCTTTGCTTGAAAATGGCTAAAAATGTTAATTAATGATGAAAACACAAATAGAACTGAAGCGAGAAATGGACTGAATACTACTGATATTTTCACTGCCACGGTTTATAACATGAAAAACCTTATGTTCTATACTATGAACCCTATTATCCAAATGAGGCTTAATACAGATTTTTTTTTAAAATTAACAACACTTTTCCAATTATTGGGATATTGTTTAGGAAGTGAAACTGCTTTTCACTTTTTATAGAGTAAACACATTAATATACAAGAGCCATTGTTAAGGCAACCTTGTCACATAATGCAAAAGATTAAATGTGTAAAATGTGACACTGTTTGTACATTACTAAAGGAAAAGAACTGTATTCTTCATGGTTTTCATCTGTGTCTTTTTCAGGGGAAGTTGGTGAAGTACTTCAGCCGCCAGCTGTCCTGTAAGTGCAAAGTGGCCTTAGAGGAGCGCAGTGCTGAACTGGAGGACTTCCCTCGCCTCGGCCACTGGTTCCGCATCGTCAACTTGAGGAAAGAGGTCACACAGGTAGGACTTACAACTCCCTGGTCAGTTTTCTTTCTGTAAATGCACTCATCTTTCCTGATCACCTGCTAGATCAAAACAAAAACAGTGGCCTAAAACTAACAAAAATGGCAGGATTAAATGTACTGTTCCTCCTTTTATATAACATTTTCTTTAAATTTTAAGTGATTCTGTTGGGTCTCTGTGACTAGGATTACTCTGTTTTGAACAGCTTTAAATATAAAGTTTCATAAGATAAGTTTTGTTACAATGTAGGACCATATAACTCAAATTTGATTAATTGGACTCATTTACTAAGGCAACACAAATCAATGAGACTGCAATTCAGAAGGCCATTTTTATTTGTGATCTATTAACAATATGCAAAATGATGAAAACATATGCAGCCATTCAGTAACACTGAACACTGAACTCAACAGTGATTCACAAAGACCGGCACAGATTAGCTCCAAGCCAGGCTGTGTATAGACATGAGGACATGAGGTTCTACAGAAACAAAGGCTGTGACTGTAACTTGTCCAACATAAATGTAGGTTTAACGCATGTGTTTCTCTCCGGAAACAGCAACACAGACCCCATAGAGACAGTAGAGGGAGCCGTTTTCTGTTGTAGAACTTTAGGAGTTAATGTGACCTCAACTAAAATAGAGATGCAATCCAATCCCAATATCCAACATCTATATAAAGGCATATCAGTGTGATGAAATTAATCTTTAAAGACACAGAACTATTTTTGTGGCGCTTCCAAATGCAAAAACTATTCCTAAATGATTCATCACCATTTGTCATACTATTGTCTCCTGAATTTTGCATTTTTCAGTAAAAATCTGGTATTTTCCTATATTTAATTTACAAACCATATAGATGTTGATAAAAGCTCCGAGTAGAGTCAGAGGTTAGGAGGAAAAGTGAATTTTTCAGCAAATACACCAGTGAATTGATGTTGTGAAATATGACAGTGTTTCCATATTCACTACTCAGCCTCTGAACGTCCAAATGGGTCGTATCTGATGACCATGAAAATCTGAGAAACTGCATTTAACCTGAGTGATTAGATTTTTCTGTTCTTTGTTCTCAGCAGCGCCTCCTCTGTGCAGAACTGCCACAGTCATCACAGAGACAAATGGATTAGGGCAGGAGTGTCCAAACCTAGTCCTCTGGGGCCGGTATCCTGTATGTTTTAGATGTACCCCACGTCCTTCTTACCTGATTCGAATGATACGCCTATCATCAAAGTGTGCAGAAGCCTGATAATGACCATCAGGTGTTCTGGAAGAGGGAAACATCTAACATGCAGGAAACCGGCCCTTGAGGACCAGAGCTGGACCAGACTGGATTATTGCATGCTTCTGTTGGCATTAGATAATGGTGTTATTGCCTAGTTTGCTTGTAAGCACTTGATTCATGGTAATGTGCAAATGTCGTAACATAACTAGTTGCAAATGTAACAAATTAAGTAGGAATTAAAACAAGAAAAGCATAAACACTCTGACAATTTATAAAGAATTCTTAAAAATTGACTAAATTTAGTCGCTGATGTATTTTTTTGTTAGATATTTATATTTTAGTTTAATATGATTATGATATTATTACTATTTGTCTTCTTTGTGTCTGTAAGCCTGTGCATTATGTTAATTTAATTGTTGACAAATTTTACTCTTGATATATTGATGTTTGTCTAAAATTTCTTGATGTTTTGTATATGCATATACTCAACAACAACAACAACAATAATAATAATAATAATAATAAATAATAATAATAATAAAAAACAAGAAGCAGGAATTAAAACAGGTTGTAGAAATCCAATATGAAGATAGTTTTGCAGCAGCTGGAAGGTTCAAATTCAAACTTTATGAACTATTTAGGTCCAAATACACAAATAAATCAACCAAAAACTAATAAAAGTGGGTTTAGCTAAATATGAGCCCTTTAAACCATGTTGTTTTATGCTAATTCAAAACCAAAGAAGTCTTAACCATGACATTGCTTAACCTAAATGCCACAGTTGTATTTTTAGTGCTTAGTGTTTTTTTATATGATTTATATTATTTGTGAACCCATGCTGTTGTTCAGGGACCCTGAATATAAAAATAAACATACCAAAGACTAATAAAAGTGGGTTTAGCAAAACATGACGCCTTTAAAACTTTCACACAAAAATTCCAAACTCTTCAATGTTTGGAAAACTGTTTAAAAATTGTATACTTTACAAGACTTTCCAGACCAGTGCAAGTACCTTGCTCATAAATCCACCACTACAGCAAATCAAATTAAATATCACTAATAATCCGGTGTATCAGACCTCCAGACAGATGACATATTATAATATTTCCATTACAATAATGATGTGTGGATGGAGATCTGTTTGACTAGACTCATGTTTTAATGCAGTTTCCTCTGGATTTGCGTCTTTTGTGCATCTGTGTTAGTGGGATTGATTTTAACTGCTAATTAATATATACAGTTATTCAATGCAATACAGTTGACACCAGTTGTTTTTACATAATAAAAGTTCCCTGTAGCAGAGGCATTTTGACAGTGGGTGCATCCAAAAAGTAAAAAAAAAAAAAAAGCCCCTTTCCTTCTACTTTTGCTCAGGCTCAGTGGAATATATCATGGGATTGGAGGAATAATGGAAAGGAGAATCCATTAGGAGTTATGGAAAGAAACTGCAACGATGAAAGAATCCAGCTACACTCACACTAGACAGATGTTGCGTATGGTCAGTGGTGTAACTACAATGTCCTGAGGGTGGACGACTAAAAGTACACCGTAGATAATTCCCCTGGTGCATTCTTAACATATTGTTTAATGCAGGATGTAAGAGAGGACGAATTTGCCTCCATGACTCAAAGCTGAAATGGAAATATTCCTAAATTAAGCCTAAAGATGCACTTTTAGTCACACACTCATCCTCCTGTCTGCTCATATCTGTCAGCAAGGATCCCTAATTAACATGAATAATAAAATAAAAGTTAAATAAAAATGAAATAGTGACATGAGCATAAAGCTGTAAATTATATCTGTGAATTTACTAATCTACATGTGATCATTGTCATAGTTACTTTACAAATAAAAGCATCATCTATCTATTTATCTATGGAAAAAAACTCACATTGTTACCTGCAACATCAGAGCAAAGTTTATTATTACTATTATTATTATTATTATTATTATTATTATGGATTAGATTTCTTGTGTCAGTTCCCAAATGAATTTAGTTTTAGAATTTAGTAATTTACATGTGTAAATGATAAACTGAGGCATGATGTTGTTAAAATTACTCTTATATTTCTTAAGGTTGTTTATGTTCTTCACATTTTTCAGATTTTGTTAAACCCACTTTTATTAGTCTTTGATTCATTTCTTTGTCTATTTGAACCCTTCAGGTGCTGTAAAACTATCTTTATATTTATTTTGGCCAAAATTGAGTGCATTTCTACAACCTGTTTGAATTCCTGCTTAATTATTACGTCTGTTATGTATAACGTCCAGACTTCAGACCAACATTCAGTTTGACATAATTGTTCATCAGCAGCAGTGGTTGTAGTGAAAACTGAATATATGTCCAAACGTGGAGCAGATTACCTAAAATTAGGGCTGCTCGATATTGGGAAATATCAATATCACGATATTTTCAGTCAATATTGATATCACGATATTTTAAACG
>JAPSES010135549.1:0-15068 GCA_029822895.1 Maxillicosta whitleyi
TCGATTATTACATTATGAACATTTATTACATTTCAGTTATTACGTTATGAGCCGTTATTACGTTATGAGCCTCTACAAACCTGCAAAGTGGATTTATTACCATGTACAGACAGTGTTTGAAGTTGATCTGATCTGACACTAATATTCCTCTGAAGTAAAACCTATTCGTGCGTACATGTCTAAATTGAGGAGCTTCTGTATCAAAAAGGAGGATTGTCTTCTACCAGAAATTAGGGTTAGGATATATTTGTTTTATGATTCTAATCCATTCCTTTTTTTTTTTATTAACTGTGGCTCAATATTTGAATAACTTTTATCAGATTTAATGGTTTAGTCAGAGTTTTTCCTACCCCCAAAAAATGTGCTTTTCTTTCATAACTGTGGGTATGATCGTCTGACATTGTCACGACTGATCAAGAGACCCAAATGCAGATTGAGAACAGAGGCAGAAGTAAAACAGTTTTAATAAGTCAAACAATATGTCTTGGGGAATATCCAAAGCTCAGTGGTCAGGTTCAGTCCAAGGTTGGGTTCCGGGAAATCAGTCAAAAAAAAAAAAAAGATTAAAAAAAAATGTAAAAGGGAGAAGGCAAACTCTGGTTGGGGACAAAAAGGGTCAAAATCCAAAAAACCCCAAAATGGCAAAAGTACAAAAAGGGCTAGGCAGAGACAAAATACCGTGCTTTCATGTGGGGTCTTAATTCAGGTGATCATTCCAAACAGCAAAGGTACAGACGGGGATCAGGCAGGTACTCAGAGGTCCAGAAGAAAACAGGTCAAAGAACAGGCACTCACAGGGAAAACAAACACTGTAAGTCAGACAGAAATTTATGACAAAGTGGCAATGAGACAAAGACACAGTGGGGTTTATATACAAGAGATGACAAGAAACAGGTGAGAGACATCAGGGATAATTGGGAAAAGACACAGGTGGAGAGAACAGGGACAGGAAGTAAAGACAGCTGACATGACACAAGAGGGAGATTACAAAAGAAAACAGGAAAACACAAGACAAAGACCACAGACATGACAGACATTACATTAAAATATACAGAACAAACAACCCTAAACCTCTGATTGTAGAATTGCCCCTGCTACCCATTATGTTTTTTGCCTGTACATTATTAATATGTTTCCAACAAGTGGTACGGTTTAGGTCAGCACAGTACAGTACAGTTTGGAATGGTAGAGCCATAACCACATGAACATTTCCACTTCCAGCTGCACCTTCACTTTGTAGACGGGGTTTAGGACAAATGCCACACTGGTGCGACGATAACAAACCCAACACAACTAACAGTATTTTTCAGCCAATCAACAGACTGTTTTGGGTGATGCTGTTTTAGATAAAGAAATGGTACAGTACAGGTTTGTTGTTTGCGACCCTTATACAATCAAACCCAAAAAGTAGCACACCGTTCCAACCCAAACCCTACTATTTCTTTGGCAGTAATTTAGTAGAACTTGTTTTTTTACAATGATGGATTAGATTTCTTCTTGCTTTTCAAGGCACCCGAACCATTTTACGTTATTGATCCATTATTCATTCACTCTCACGTTCACACTCTGGTGGTGGTAAAGTACGTTTGTAGCCACAGCTGCACTGGGGCAGATGGAAGCATAGCTGCCAATTCGTGCCAAAGGGCCCCTCCGAAACATTCATTCACATTCATACACCAGTGTCAGTGACACTGGAGACAAGGTGGATGGGATGTCTTGCCCAAGGACACAACGGCACCTGAGTAGGACAGTTATTGAATGACCTGCACAACATCCTGAGCCACAGCTGCCCCATATACATGTACTGTCTTTTGCATTTTAAGTATTTACTGCTAACCGGATTTTCATTGTTCCTGTAACAATGACAATAAAGATGTATTCTATTCTATTCTAAAATTAGGTCAGCTGACTACTCGAATGTACCAAAGGATTGAACATGAGTGGATTTTTTTTCAAAGTGTTTTCCGAGATGACAGTAGATGGATGGACAGACGGACGGCCTTAATTCATCCCAAACTACACACATACAATAACAATAGAATACCACAACAATCATGAGTAAAAAAAGAAATACAGCACAAAAGTAAACACTATACATAATAAACACTATACATAATAAATAGAACCTGGATTCATTGGGCTAATATTCTAAAAGAGTGTTTCAAGGAGCTTGAAACATCGTTTTCATACATGGATTGGCCTCCACAGAGTCCAGACTTGAACCCCATTGAAAATCCTTGTAGTGCTGGATAAAACTGTATGCAACAGTCTTACTTTTCAATTATTAATGCAAAATCTTAGCCAAAAATTAAAGCAAGTATCGACAGAAATTAATGTTGTGACATTTATTATGACATTACATACACATTATGTGACATAAGTGATGCCACAGCAAATGTGTCCTGTAATCAATGCGAAAGGTGATCCAATAAAATACTCTTTTTTTTTTTTGACTGGACAGTGAATAATAAAGTAGGTAGTTCAAAATCAATATTTCAAATGTGTTTGCGTCAGTATGAATAGTCCATTAGTATAAGTGATATATTAAGAAGGAGTTTACACTCTAATGGATATTGTATTTTCAGAGAGATAAAGATATGATACTTTTACATAGTTATTTGTAAAGGCAAGACCTTTATTAAAAGTGTTCTTCTTTGCAGTTTTTATTTTGACAAAAAAGCTCAAAACCTCTAATTTCAAAAGAACATTATGAGTCTTTTATTCTTTGTTTCCCATAAACAAATGTAGTCCCGACTTACATATTTGCATTGGAAAGGGTAGATTTGCGCACCATGTGAACTACAGTGAGTAATTACACTGTTTAGTGTTACTGGATACGCTGCAAGATATGTTGTGCTTTGAAAAACAAGGTTCAACTTTCATTTTTTTGAGCAGGAAAAACAGGTTCTCTTGCGATTGATTTCACTACAACAATGTGTTTTGTTCTCAGTCTGACTCTACATATTATAGAGTATAAACAAGTCAGAACAAATTTGTCGAAAATATTTAATATAAAGGGTGAATAAATGGAAGTGAGGACAAAGTAAGACAAGAGCTTGGATTTCATCTACAGACCACAAAGTACTCATCACAGATTTGATGGGAGTGACTGTGCTTGAGCAGCTGATGGTTCATATCTACCTTACTGGGCTGTTTTCTGCAGAGGGCGTCAGTCTTGTCTGTGCCCTGCAGCCCTCGACAACACCAGTGACTTTTAATTGGTCTCTCTGTCAGAGAATCAAAATGCAGAGGCTGAGCTCAGCCCTTTAATTCTCCAATGCTTTGCACAACTAAAAGGTCTGAGAAGTTACTTTTTTTTTTTTTTATAAAGTCATAAAATGTAAATGAGGTAAGTAAAAGATGAACGTGTCACCCCAAACATTTCCTTATTAGATGTGAAATCAGCCTTGCTAATATTTTGTCAGGCAGCATCAGGGATTTAGTTGAGAGTGATTTAGATCTTTAATTAATTGGTTTTGCAACAGAGATACTGTCAGATCATTTCAACAAAGTGTGATACAAAGAAATATGAAATGAAAAGTTAAATATAGTATTTTCAACAGGCTCAGGGGTTAACCACAGGCTGAAAAGTGTTCAGTTTGATATGATGTGTTGTTTTATAGTGGACTCATTGCAAGTGATGAAATGATAAATGTGGAAGCGGTGGATGGTGATTCATTACTCAGGAAACTTGATGGACTTGCTCACAAACACGTCTTTGTTGCTCTGAGGCCTCTGGAAATAGAGGTCTCTCTCTGAATTAGAGACGGTACCGGCTGTCAGGATTCAGGAAAGACTGGGGAATTGAACTTTCACCCTTGTCAAGGAATGTGGACTGTGTTCGCGAGGCCGCCTTGTTTCGAGTGAGAGAGGAGCTGAAAGGCCCTGGGGCGTCTGTATTCTGACTGTCCCTGAGAGCAGAGATATCAGAGATACCACCCTGGAGATCATTTATTGGTGTTAATGTAACATGACATTTACGAAGACTGAGCTTTGTTACAACCTGGGTCATATTTTTGTGGTTGGTTTTGATTCTTAAAAGGTTACAAAAACATTTTACTCTCCAACATTGTAGTAGAAGCACCAATATCAGTACGATGGACTCAAGAAACATGAGCCAAAAGATCACACAGACAGTAAACAAACCAGTTTCACACAGTTATACACACAAAAGAAACTGGAAGCAAAAAATTAAAATGAACACACCTGGAGTGCCTGGTATTGTGCATTTCATTAAAAGCAAACTTTGGTGGGTCAGACCAGATATGACCAGATATGTAAATTAGTTCTGCAGAATCTAAAACATGTCTACAATGGAGAGTTTGAGAACTCATATTTTCATAATTTACCTTTTTTCACATTCGAATACATGGTTTAAAGTGATTTCGGTACTTTTGTATTCCACCTCCATAAAGTTGCAGTAAAACAAAAACTAAATATTTCAAAAACGAGGGACTTGCAATAAAAGTAAGGTATTTTAATGTAATTTTTATGTGTTTTTCTTCTCAGTAGAATAATTTTTTTTATTATTGTAACCTGTAGCAGGGACTGTTTATAAGATTCAGATGTACAAATTTAGTTTACACCACTTTCACCAAAACCACCACCCCTGAACAGAAGAATAAATCTAGACCAAGTGTTGCTTTTGGTATTCTACTCAATATGACACTACCCAAGCAGAGGCCCATACAGGTGTTTTTGCGGATGTGAACAGGTCATTATGCCGTCCACGTCTGACACCAGATTAATGGATTGTTGTCATCATGGCTGTTGCCACAGTTGTGGGAAGATGAATGAAATGTGACTTGTGTCTTCAGAAAAGCAGCACCACACAGGGACGGAGCTTTAAAAAGGTTGTCTAATTAGAGATAGAGATAGGCAGTCCTTCTCATTATTAATCCATACAGACACTCTAACATGAAAACGGGGTTGACATCAGTGAGTAATTGCATTACCCCTCACCTCTATCTCTGCCATGCACAACAAAATGCAATGGGATTGCAAATTTCCCTACATGAGAAAGAAAACAGAGCACATTAACATTATAAACAGAGACTTTAAGAAACATAAAGTGAAGCTTTGTAAGTAACAGATGCTCATATTTTCACATTTAAATATTTATGTTTACCTTCCATGAAGCATTTGATGTCTATGTATTAAAAGGTATGGAATTAAATCATAGAGTCTGTGTTTGTCTGTGAAGTGATTATAAACTAGCAATTCACTGATTAAGTGTGAATGATGAGTGATTTTGTACATGTCTTAAATTATGTAATGATAAACAACCAACATGTCAGACATCAGATGTCTGTACGCCTTTAAACACACCAAAAACTGTTTTCAGAAAAGTCTGCATAAGGCAAAGCTGAAACTTACCAAATTAGAGAGGGCAGGCTGTGATGGATTACTTGTCATAGATAAGTTTCAAATCTCCACGAGCTGAATTTAATAGTGCAGTGAAACGAGTGGATAATAATGGCTGACTCGATAGGAAATCAATCTACAATCTTCTGGTTTCCTCTGGAAAATGACCTGTAATGTAAAATGCACAGGCATTAATGGGATGGAAGATTCAAAATTGCTATTATAATGTTTCCAACGCCTATAAGATAATACAGTGTGTTATATGGTATGATGTCACATGCAGCAGGGGTATCATTAGTTGTATTGTTAAATATTTTGCCGTGTGCATGCTTCGAGGCGTGGCAGCTTCATGGGAGGTGTGAGAAGCCCATTAAGCAAAAGAGCTCAGCCTCGCGAGAGACAGCTAATCTTATTTTATTTTGCAAATGCATTTTCTTCTTCTTAATTGCAGCACCAAGCAGTCGTGGAGCGGATTAAAATACAAACATAACTGATTGTTTGGACCGCTTTTGACCCTTCCTGAATTTCAGGGATAATCTGGTTAAATTACAAAGACAGAAATCAAATTATGAAAATTCAGTTAACACACGTGCACCGAACACATCCCCCATGGGAGACAGTGAGAGAACAAGGTTAAGATTTAATAGTTATAATGGACAGTGCACAGACACAACTTTTGACAGATTTCTCAAAATATTATCCTTCACACCAAGGACTTTTAAAAATAGAAACGTGGCATCTTTTTTTAGAGCGGGAAGGTTTGCTTATGATGGTTGTGATATTTGCATGGTTGAGTCAGACACTGCAGAAAGTTCCTCTGCAGTGCATGATAAGCTGCACCTCCTGATTCAGCCTGACAGCAGCCCGACAAGCTAATAATGGTGCATGGAGACACTTAGTTTTTCATAAAATGTTTTCCATTTCAGTAATAAAAGACCTGCTGGTGGTATGCAACAGAGCATGCATCAGTTTGACTGAAATGTTTATTTAATGAGTGTCAGACACTTCAATGTTGTGGACATGAGAGGGAGAAGAATATGAAAAACCCTTTAAATCAGATTCAACAAAAGAAACATTTTCCTGTCATTAGATTATATGATGTGAACAAAAGCTCTAAAACACTTACTAAGTATCTGTGCAGTGATATTTATTTCCAAATGCTGCTTATTTTTCCTCTCATCTAACGCTAAGAAAACTTGGGATAAAAAAATGATGAAAAAATATATTTTTAACACCATGTTCAACAACAGCTGGATAAAGTCTGGTGATTACTGCTGTATTTTCTTACAGTTTATGTTCACTTAGTTTACTGGTGGCAAAAAAAAAAAAATCTACTCAATTAATTCCTTAAGGCTTGTTATGATGTGTGGAACGTGTGTGAAAAAAAAAACATCCAGTAAGAAGCTGCTTATAAATTCGGCTATTTTTTTTAATTAATGGTGTCTAAATTAATGATAGAAAACCTGCAATGCTTATGTGACACCATTCTCAGTATCAGGTTTTACTGCCATGTGCTTTTCTAAAAAAGTTTTAAAAGGGTCTTTAGAGCTAATCAGCCTCTGTAATAAAAAGTCATGAAATTCAGAGCAGTCTCACTAGAGCAGGTTTGAGTTGAATGGCAACGCCGGCTAATCTCCATATGAAATGCATACAACAAAGGAGAAAATTAGCTGCAAAGAGCAATTGTTTTCAATGAGGCATCATGAATGTAAGCACAAGAGAGTGAAGGCAGCAGAGCAGGGACCCGTCAGCCTCGTCGAGTCATAAAATGCAGAATAAAGGGCCATGAGTTCACACATATATATTAGGGCTGTTAAAATTAACACAGATTAATCCATCATCATGATTAATCTGATTACAAATATTAATGCAATTAATTCATCTGCAGCACAAAATGATTCTGAATGTCTCTGACCATGCATTTTGGGCAGCTCAAGTAGAGTTACTGTCGTGCATGAACAAATGTGCAGTATTGACAGAACCAACCCATAGACATGCAAGAGAGTCAAGTAGAGTACATCCGGTACCATTAGTGGGAAAGCGGCATAAACAGCACATTGACCCTCTGGATGCAAATATGAGGACAAAAAAAGCCACGATGGAACAGTCGGCTGAAATGAAGTATATTGTACACTCTGCAGGAAGGAGTTTTCTTTCACCACATTAAGGTGAAGCATACATTAGTTAGGGATTCTGCGCACTTCGGCTAACGCGTCACCCAGCTTGTTACAAACATGTTAAGTCCATATATATTCCCTTCTTTCTTGACTCTGTTTGCTCATGCAAATTGAAACTCGATCAATATAGATTAAAAAAAATTAATGATATTTAATCATGATTAATCAAAATTAATCCACGGCAACCCTGTGATTAAAATTTTAATAATGTGAATGCCCTTGAAACTGTATCATATGAGGTTATGTTGAAAAGATTAAGAGGCAAAGGGCCGGTAGTATTAAGCAATTGGGATTTCTTTCAAGCGTACCTGACTTCTCATTAGTTTATTTATTATAAGATCACAGGGAATGTGAACACAATTATTTTTCTTTTTTCTTTCTACCTTATCATTGTATTTGCATTTTACTTTCCCTTTTTTTATATATATATATCCAGGAGCATCTTCTATTTGTACTTTACTTGTCAGATTGTTTTGTAAGTTTTTACGCATCACACATAGGACTTAAAACAACTAACACTGTGCTTCTATCCTAAATGAGATCTGACTGAAGAGATTAACGCTGCCTGTTTGACTCAGAGTCTATAAAATGTTCCCATGCACCATTTATAGTTCACAAATATATTCTCTGTTATTGTCTGGTGGTTTGGTTTTATATGTTTAAGAGACATAATTGCTTTGCTGGGAACTTAGTGTAAAACGATGCTTAAATGGGTGTTACGGAAAATATTAAAATTTAAAGTACAATTTTACGAGTCAAGAAAATCACAGTTTGTGGTAAAGTTGTTAAGCTAACAGACTGTGAAAATATGTAAACGTGAAGACTATTCTCCAGGAAGGAGGTGACATCCTTACAGCTGAAGATGTCTCTGCAGATCCACCATAACCAGACTGAAGTGATTTTCACCTTTCGAGTACTTTTTCCACCTCGTTCTTAAAGGTTGAGGTAAAATATGCCAGCAGTGTTGTATCACATTTGACATCCACAAAACCAAAGGTTACTTTTCTATCTTCTCTATCCACAACTTTATTGACTTAAACTTATCTTGTAAATTGACAAACATCACATCTGTAAATGATTACATAAGTTAAACAGGATCTAAAAGTTCCTCTCACCATTGACTGCTGTTCATATTTTTTCTGAAGTTCAATCCCAAGGAGCCACTGGAGGGGTTATATTGTGAGACATTACTCAGTTTTAAGAAAATTGAAAGGACTTCGATATTTTTATTAGATTAAAGAAAAGAAAAAATAGTTTAAGAGGATTTGTCAAATTAACCCAGCAGTAATAAAACAAAATAGGATGAAAAGAATAATAGAAACAATAACATAATTCTGTGCTGTATGAGCATAAGCTTCTGTATGCACATAAGGACATGGACATCTGCACCATGGAATTGCTTCTTTGTTTTATTTTATTTTCTCACAAACCAAAGATAAAACTAAATGTAAAACATCAACGAAAATAAAATACAAAACAGAAAAATGTCATTAAAAGTAAGCCGACATGATACAAACAAGTCAGCAGAACCTGAACCGTGTCACAGTTATATAAATGTAAATATGAACATCAGAGCAAAACTTGTCAACATTAAACAGAGGTGATGTATACAAGGCCAGATTTTAGATATGGATTGTAATCCAGTGCATCGCTTCAGGGAGGTTTCAGGATCATTTGCATTCATTCAAATCGTCCCAGATGGTAACAATGGCAAACACCATCCCCTGATCTCCAACAACAGTCAGCTCTGCACCACCCTGCTCTCTTCCTCTCTCTCTCTCTGCAGCTGAAGTTGCATTGTCATGGACACGGCTTGAGGCAAAAGGAAAACTGCTTAGAAACAGTGGGAATTGTAATGGAAACATGTATTTGTTTGGAGGTGTGGTGTAAATGGAGGTGTGGCTAATTGCAGTATGTCCTCGTAGGTCATAGGCGATCATAAATGCCTTGGCTTTCACGTTGTTATTCAGACCCCGGGGGCGTTGAGAAGATAATGTCAGCCCGGCTTGAGCCAACAAACAGGCTGCTTTTGCCCCCAATGTGGTTTCATACCAATACAAACCTTGGGGGCAAAGATACTCCAATCTCTCCACATTCCAGAGTTTGGGGGCTTTAGTCGTCCCTGCTCTCTGCAGTGCCGCTGGCGGTGTTTAAACAGTCTTAATGAGATCTGTGTTGGACCGTTGAAGGCTTGGCTGAATCCGCATTGTTGTCCTAAACAATGGCTAGCTTTATGGCGGCGGTGCCAGGTGACACCTGTAATGTGCTTCTTTCACACACTACAAACAAAGTATTAGGAAGTAAGTAAGAAAGCAAACTTTATTTATGTGATGCTTCTCAAAGCAGGACTCACAAATGACGTGTCAACCCAAAACAAAGGGACAGGAAGAAACACTGATAAGAAACAAAGCAAAACATACACGAAAATAAAGACGCATCATCTTACTAAACACTAAGTGATTACACCGCTGCTTTTAATTTGTGTAATTTATCTCAGCGTAATTTCATATTTAGTGCAATTTGTTATCATTATGCTGTTTGAAATCTAAAACCTGCAGCTATGATTGTTTTTTTCTCTCCCTAAATAGACAGATTTGTTCTCTGTAAATTGGAAAACGTGTAGTAAAGTGAGAAGATATCAGTCAGTGGCTCAGAGGTCTTTCACTCGTAGAAATATGTAGCACATCAAAGTGCAATGTCAACTAAGACAACAATGAGCCGAAAACCCAGTGTATAAAGTATGTGAGTGTTTGTGAGTAACTGCCACCAATTGGGATCTGCACCGGGGTTGTGAGCAGTAGTGCATTCAGATATTTGACACCTCCTCAGAATAAAAGACAAGTCCTATCCTCTGTCGGAGACAAGCATAAAGTAAGCATAAAGATGTTTACACCTGTTACTTGAAAATAGATCCAGTAGACATTAATGTGTGTTATTTTTAATCTGTTCTGTATTTATTTCATGCCAACCAAAACTCCATCAACAGAGGCAGTGAGGAAATCAAAAGGTGTCGATCACCAGCTGTGAGCTGCAGATTTAAGCTAATAAAACTGGTAACCAAGAAAGGACCTGAGGACATCGACACTCAGCAGCTCGTAAAAGCTCTGTGAAGGAAGAATAAACATCAGGTCACCAGTCAAAGTCATAACATTTCCATTTTCTATTTATTAGTGTTCCTAAATTGAAGTATCTTCATCCTCAATACCTCTGGTTCTAGTGGTCATATAGTAAATGGAGAGTTTTTACCTGCCACTGCTGCAAAGTAGTAAATTCTTGAAAACCGTATCATGAAATTAGCTTTAAATATTTAACCCATTAGGACCCAGTGTGACATTTGTGGCACTTCCCAAATGAATTTTCCCTCTACATTTAAACATACTTAAGGGATTTACCACTATTTATCGTAATATTATCTCCTGCAGTTTGTGTTTTTTTCAGTGAAAATCAGGTATTTTCTAACAGTTAATTCACTGATCATGTAGATGTTCATAAAAGCTTAGAGCAAAGTTGAGGATTATTACATCAGAAATAGAGAATAAAACTGAAGAAAAAGCATTTTTTCTGCAAAATATATCAGTAATTGAGCATAAACCAAGTGTGTCCATACACTATCATTGATCCAACTTCATGGGCTTTACTGGTGAATCAATGTTGTAGAAGATAACGGTGTTTCCACGGTAACTACAGAACCTCTGCATGTTCAAATGGGTCATATGTGATGGCCATGAAAACAAGACAAACTGTATTTTACAACAATTATTTACATGGATTAATGGTTCAACATGGATTAGACAGTTTAAATCTGTAGATATTTGGGTATATTTGCATATTTGGGTCTTAATAGGTTAATACAGCTGGGTTTAGTTGCATTTTTGGAGACGATATCAAAAAAGTTTCACCATTTCCAAGAGCTCAGGAGACAAACATCACTCTCAGTTTTGTTCGTATGCTCATGTTAGGTATTATTATTGGCGGCGGTGTGAGGTGACACTGCTGACATTATTTGCTATTATAAGATTATAAACACCTGCATAAAACAAAGCCCCTGAGGTGTTAAATGACATGTTGAAACCACTTGAGGTTTCTACCTGAGACTGAGGGCAGCTTTAGGGAAGTATGAGCTGCAGATTTGTTAAAAGTATTTCTCTGTTTTTGTGAATTAATATATCGAAGCTCCTTCCCTCTGTGAGTTTTTGAGGATGACATATACATCACTTTTTGCTGTATTTCTTGGTCCATTGTTGTTTGCTTTTGTTCCTATGAGTGGATGGAACCTGCTTATTCTGTAGTGTTCTGAATAAAGCTGTAGAAAAATATATAGTTTTCCATAAAGTTGGAGTAATATTGTTTTCAGACGCATTCGCCTTCATTCCTATTTATACACATCAGTGAACTGGTGCAATGATAACGTACTGAATCTCAGGTACTGTTCGGGAATAAATCACATTGTCACAATCATTTCATGAGAAGGGAAAAAGTGTAAAGTCACAGAAAAAAAAATACGAGTCATAAAAACGCTTACTTGGGAAACCATACCCACATATTCTGGACGTGTCCTAAAATCAGACCTTTCTGGGATGATATATTTGTCGCTATGAACACAGTTTTCAGACAAACTTTTCGTAAAGATTCAAAGTTGGCTATTTTAGGTGTAATCCCTGAAGGTTTAGAGGGAAATAACTGAAAATACCTCTTTAGAATTTTATTAACAACAGCCATTAAATGCATCACTATCAAGTGGTTGAAACCTGAACCTCCCACATATAATATTTGGAGCGAGAAAGTGAGGAAAATCTATCCGATGGAGCAGCACTTATGTACTTCAGGGAGAGGTATTTGCAAAGAGATGGAGTCCCATGATTAACCTTTTAATGCAATAAGCATTCAGAAGTGGTCATCTGCATATATATGGGTTTTTTTGTCATTCATGTTTAATTGGTGATTAATTGTAATCTGTATCTACCGGTTTTTGTTCGTTTTTTTTCTTTTGGGGTGTTTAGATAGCTTAATGTTTGTATGACTAAAACAAAAAACAAAAAAAAAAGTTAAAAAAAAAAAAGTTAATCAAAAACAATGGTTATACAATCAAGTACTAACTCCTGTGTGTATCATGTGACTAAAACAGACAGAAAAGAAAACATATAATGTCTAAAAGCACTGTTTTTGTCAGTACGATGGCATAGATATTGATGTAAGAACTGAAGGAAAAGGAAAATGAATAGATATCAGCTCTGAAATGAAACTCTTATGAGCTATTTTTGTTGCTATCATTATACACAGCAAATATGCCAGTATTAATTTAACACCAAAGTGTCTATATGTGTCCACACTGACCCTGACTATTTAAAACTTCCATATTTGTTGTGTACACTTTTGAAAGAGTTAATTTTACACCGCATAGTGTGGACACATATAGACACTTTATGGTGTTAAATTAACACTTGCATATTTGCTGTGTTGTTTTTACATGACTATAATATATATTGTGTATTTAATAACCCATAAAGACCCAAACTGTCATGACTGATCTAGAGACCCAAATGCAGATTAAGAACAGAGGCAGAAGTAGAACAGTGAGTAGTTTATTAACACTCAAACAATATGTCTTGGGGAAAATCCAAAGCTTGGTGGTCAGGTTCAGTCCATAGTCTGGTTCCAGGAAATCAGTCAATCCGTAAAAGGGAGAAGGCAAACTCTGGTCGGGGACAAAAAGGGTCAAAATCTAAAAATTAAAAAATGGCAATAATCCAAAAAGGGTGAGGCAGAGACAAAATACCGTGGTTTCATGCAGGGTCTTAATCCAGGTGATCATTCCAAACAGCAAAGGTACAGACGAGGATCAGGCAGGTACTCGGAGGTCCAGAACAAAACAGGTCAAAGAACAGGTACTCACAGGGAACACAAACACTGGTAAGTCAGACAGAAATCAATGACAAACTGGCAATGAGACAAAGACACAGTGGGGTTTATATACAAGAGACAACAAGGAACAGGTGAGAGACATCAGGGATGATCGGGAAAGACACAGGTGGAGAGAATGGGAACAGGAAGTAAAGACAGCTGACATGACACAAGGGGGAGATTACAAAATAAAACAAGAAGATGCAGACAAAGACTACAGACATGACCCAAACAGCCACTGCCGACCAAAACTATCTACTGATGTAAAGTGTTTAAGAACTTCGGAAACCACTAATCCAATCAATCCATGTAAATAATTGGTGTAAAATATAGTTTGTCATCTTTTCATGGTCATCAGATATGACCCATTTGGACGTTCAGAGGCTCCGTGGTAACCATGGAAACAACGTCATCTTCTACAACATTGATTCACCAGTAAAAATCATGGAGTTGAATTAATGACAGTGGATGAACACACTGGGTTTATGTTCAGTTAATGATACATTTTGCACAAAAGGTCACTTTTCCTTCAGTTTTTCTGTTTTTAATATAATAACCCTCAGCTTTAATCTGAGCTTTTATGAACATGTACATGATCTGTGAATTAAATCTAGGAAAATTCGTGATGTTCACTGAAAAAACACAAAATACACAGGATTATGTCATAATAAACTGTAGTAAATCACTTCAGAAAAGTTAAATATAGAAAAAAATATATTTAGGAACTGCCACAAAAGTAACAGTGGGTCTTTATGGGTTAAAATTCAACCAGAGATATATAAAGAAATACAAGGAATATCATGCACAGCACAAAAAATAAAAAGTACATGTCTCCTACAGGAAATCGGATTTGATGATCTCTGTTCCCATGACAAAACGTAACCAAAAATTAAGAAAAAATTAGACATGCATTGAGTGGTTAGTTCAGTAAATGTCATAATGTCTGTGCTGAAGCATTAAAAACATGTTAGTACAAAATGAACAGACAAAATGCTTCAATCTGTTTTTTTTTTTTTTGTTTTGTTTTTTTTCTAAATCCCTGTTTTTAATGCTGCTCTATATTTCAGTTGGATCATGTTACAGAGCCTGAGAAACATGTGCATACATTATAATATATCATTGTACTGTTGCTAAAAGCCTTTAATGACCACTACCACTGTCCCCCTCATGAGCCCGCCCACAGGCCTGAATGACTACAGGCCAGTAAACACTCCAACCATTATGAAGTGTTTCGAGACAGTGATGCAGACCCACATTCAGAGCTGTATCCTGGACCCCATGGACCCCCTGCAGGATACCTACCAGCCCAACAGATCCACCTCAGATGCTATTGCTGCAGTTCTGCACACCCCCCTCCCACACCTGAAGAATAAAGACTACAGCTCTGCATCCATCCCCCACATACTGTTTCTTCTCAGACTACACCCCTTTCTTTCTGCTTTTTGGCTTTCTGACCGGTAAAGGGGAGCCGAACTTCAGCCAGCATCATCATGAACACTGAGGACACACCTCAGTCACATCCTCTACACCAGTGGTTCCTAAGTCCGGTCCTCGAGTACCCCTATCCTGCATGTTTTAGATATTTCCCTCTTCCATCACACCTGGTTCAATTAATGATCAGCTCAT
>JAPSES010135559.1:4981-15067 GCA_029822895.1 Maxillicosta whitleyi
GTTAGCAAACGTCTATAAAGCATGGCAGCCTTTTGTAAAACACACAGAATCTTATAGAATGACCACTTTATCATGACTTTAATGACGCTATCATCACTCATCACCTGTAGCTATTGTACTTTTATTGTTATTTCTTCTTTTTTTTTTACATTGTTATTTATTTAAACTTATTGTATTTTGCTATGTTTTACAATTTTGTGTGAATGCTATGGCTTCTTGTACATATCCCTGGTATCTTTTGGTGCATATATTTATTTATTTATTTTCTATTATTTGCTTTTTGGTTTACGCCACAGGCTTTGGTGCAGAAGATACCCAGGTGGCCCCTTGGGAAACGTCCTTTACGCTATACATCCCTATAGTTGTAGCCACAAGGGGGCAGTGTCTCATTGTGCCAGTCCCAAGCCCAGATAAATACAGAAGGTTGTGTCAGCAAGGGCATCCGACGTAAAAAACTTGTGCCAAATCAACATGCAAATGTTGTGCCGTGGCGACCCCTGAAGGGAAAAGCCAAAAGAAAGAAACTTTTATTTGATTTGATTTTAATTATCTAAATGGTCTTGCCCCATTGTACCTCTCTGATACTCTAAAACTGTGGAATGAACTGCAGCTTCACACTGTCTAATTCTAAAACTGTTTGTAAAACTCACCTCTTTTCTTTGGCTTTTCACACTATGTAGTTGGATAATTTTATGTTTATAGATGTTTTGTCTGGGGTCGTCGGTTTATTAATTAATTTATTCATTCATCATGTTGTTCATCTTGTTTTGTTTTTATCTTAGTAGTGTAGTTGTGTTTATTTTACTGTACAGCACTTTACAAACCTTTGTGTGTATTTGAATTTGTGCTTTCTATATAAAGGATTGGATTGAATTTTCAGATCATTCAGAGTAAACAACACTCATCTCATCTGTCCAATTACTTTGAAAAGGATAAGAAGAAACTTAATACAATTTATAGTTTTTGCCATTTCTGATTCATATTACACACTCTTGAGTACCTCTCTAGTACCTGCTTGCTCTGTGCACTGTTCATTTTCTGCAGACATGCACCGGTAACATTAAAGAATAAAATACAATGCATTTATTATGGCTATGAAATGAAGGAAGGCTCTATACTTTCCCTGGTAATTGTCAAAGTAATTATTGTCGACACTAACAGATGGTGCAATAGAGTAAAGGCTGATTAAGGAAATCTCCTGGCAAAGTTCCTGGATTGTTTATCCTTTTTTTTTTTTCTTCATCTTCTTCTTCTTCTAAATTACAGAGGCTACATCAGCCTTTGTTGATGTTCATGCACAACTGTTCAATAATAACCACTGAGTCATACCGACATTAAAAAAAAGAAGAAGAAAACACTATGAAACACAGATGCACCTTCTTGGATAAATTCAGTACAATGGAAAAGTCATAAACTCTCATAAAATGCTTAATTCAAAATCGTTGTTTAAGACTTACTTTAGGTCCCACTGCCTTTCCGAGATTGTATTGTACGTATAAATAAGTATATTAATATGAGGGTAAATAAGTAATTGCCTGTCTTTTTCTGCATTAACACAATTCTTCCTTTGGTTTTATCGCTTATGATGAAAGACCACTGAACATGCAGTGTCTTTGAGTTAGCGGTTTGTGTATTTTTTTTTGTCACATTATATTAAGAACTGAATACGTATATACTGTATATATAGGAATATTTCACAGGTGCGTGGCCTTCCTGTGCATTCAGTATATTTGTGCATGTATGCATGAGACAATAACAAAACTGTTGCTGTCAGAAGAATCGAGTGAAGAGCACATTAAGAAAAAAGCTGTTGTAGTTTTTTCTGTTTAATCTATGACGGGAATGTGGTACGATGTGTACTCTGGATGAAAGCAAACGCTGTTACATCTATGTTTATACTGTGAAGTTGTCGTGTGTTGTGTGAAACTGCTAATAGCTGTGCAAAAGATTGTCTTGTTTTTTACACAAAAATGTTTTCCAACTGATTCACGCTGACTTCATTCTGTCTCCTGCCACCTGATTTTTAATTATTTTTTTTTAACCTTGTTTTTTATATTATTGCAACAAAAAAAAAAAAAGGGAACAGACAAGGTCATCACAACAATCAGGAAGTTTGCCAGTACGTAAGGTTAAGCTTGCAGAAGTACAAAACTGTATATGAGCAGACAATGTGATGGTTACACAACACCACGTTTCTTTCCAGTCTTTTCTTTGGAGTCCAAAATGAGGAGTCTTTATAAAGACAATTTAATTAAGATAAAGCAAACTACAAACATCAACTTTGCTTCAGGTTGTAGTGTGACATTCAGTTCTTCCAATATTCTCCTTTTTTGGTGGCGTTTCTGAGAGAAAATGTCACATGTTCCATACTGTGAATTGTGAATTGGAGGTTCTTTATTCAGCTATGTTTTTTAGTTATTGTTTTTTTTACTACCAACTAATAATATCTGAAATAAATATCTACCCTTTATTTTATTTTTTACACATAAAAGGAATTTAATCCAAGTAGTTTAATTCACCCAGTGGTGTCTTTGTAGCTGCAAAACCTCCCAAGTAGTTGTAAGGTGAATTATTATTAGAATAAGAGATTTTTAAGCCCTTATTAAAATGTCACTCATTTATTCACTTACTTCTTAAACATTTCAAAGGACAAAAATGTATTATTTATTATTATCTACGTTGTTCACTTACAGTGTATGCATGATATAGAACAACGCACTCTGTCTGATCATTATTACCATTTACTGGTGAGCAAAACGTTAAACAGATATTCTAATAATATCTGCACACATTTTCATGAACTACATGATGTCGTACTAGGAGGAATTTTCATCTGAAGTCTCGATTTTATATGTGCAAATGCTGTTATAGACATAACAAATTAATCATGAATTAAAACAAGTTATAGAAATCCACTTGATTTTTGTCAAATATAAAGATAGCTTTTTTTGTGATTATTAAAATGTCACTCATTCACTTACTTCTTAAACATTTCAAAGGACAAAAATTTATTATTTATTATTATGTATGCTGTTCATTTACAGTGTATGTAGTGTGTATATATATATATATATATATATAGAACAACTTACTCTGATCATTATTATCATTTATTGGTGAGTGAAACAGTAAACAGATATTCTAATAATATCTGCACACATTTCCATGAACTTAAAGCTGCGTATGACGTTCGGCACCAATTTTTCATCAAATCTGCAAAACCTGAGTCTCAGCTTAAGTATGTATCATAAACCTGTTGGACTTTTAGTGATTATGCCCCTGAATCTCTTCTCTTACACTGAACAACATCAAACTGTACTCTACTATAAACAGTTCATTTGTTTACAAACAGTCAATTGGGTATTTTTGAAAATTTCACAATGTGCGTTGTTGGAAGCGGAGCTCCACACAGCTGCAGCAGCAACAGGCAACAAAGCTGTTTCCATGTCGGTTGCCACTGTGGTGATAATGTGGTTGCATGGAGCTCTACCTCCCACAATGCACGTCCTGACAAATTTCGGATTCTGAAGTTTGGCCCCTCATCTTAACAAATAGTGTCCGCACATTTCGTCTTCTCAACTAAATCTGAAGGAAAACTTAAAGGAGGGATGTTTTGCTTTTTAAAACGGAATAATACATTTTAAAACATGTCCCTGTGCTCTACATAAATTGTAAATGCTCTGCTTGGGTCTGAATTCTTCATTAATTCAACTCCACAGGTCCATCTTCAACATTATTTCTGTGAAATGACACCAGAAAGGTTGTTTTGAGCGCTGGCCCTTTAAATGCACATGAGCCACTTCAAGCCCCGCCCCCTCCAGGTTGTTCATAGTGCTCTTCTGTCCCCTTCAGTCACTTGTGTTTGTTAATGCAACCAACAACTGAACATTTTAGGTAATTGGCTTGAATTTGGGATATATTTTTAGTTTTTAATACAACCGCTGCTGCTGATAAACAATTATGTCGAACTCAGAGAAATGTTCATTGGAAGTCCTGACCTTATACGTGCAAATGTTGTGATGTAACTAGTTATAGATTTCTGTCAAAAAGAATATAAAGATAGCTTTTCAGCACCAGGAGGGATCAAATTCAAACTGTATGAACTATTAGGGTCCAAATACACAAATAAATTAAGACTAATAAAAGTGGGTTTAACAAAATATGATCCCTTAAATGCGGTTGCCTTTGTTTATTTGATGTACAATAAACAAACTGGTACAATAGTACCTCAGCCATTGTTCATGAGTAAAGCAGAAGTGGTTCTCAAACTCAATAGTTCCAAATTGGATCTGGGTCACGCACAAAAAATCCTGAATTACATTCTTCTCCCAAAAACCTCTGCTCTTCTTCTTGGTGTCTGGCCAGTGTTGGCGCTTTTCCACCACATGGTACCGGCTCCACTCTACTCGACTCTACTCTGTATGTTTTTCCACTACATGGGACCAGCTCGTCTCATCTCAACTCGTTACTGCTACACGGCGTGTTACTTCCGTGTCGTTTCCTCAGAGAGTTGCCGAAAACTTGCGTCGGATTTTTGTAAATCAAGGGTCACAGGGAAAACTGTCTGACCAATCAGTGGTCTGCAGTGTCACGTTTTGGTATCCACTCCAGGATTTTGGAACTTCGACTGAGGCGGTACTAAAAACCTAGTATCGGGTCCCAGGTTCCAGGGTCCTTTTTCGTAAAGGAAAACCAAAAGAGCCGTGTAGAGTCCAGTAGAGTAGAGCCGGTACCATGGAGTGGAAAAGCGCCATGTGTTAATTCAGAGTAGCGCCCTCTGGTGGATTGGTTAATGAACGTTCATTCCAGTGCAATGGACACATGGAAGTATAAAGGCATATAGTGATGTTTATACACTTATCTCTGTTTGTACATATGTGGAGCATAAATGAGCCTTAGACAAGTCAAAACAGTCAATGTTCACTTTGGCAGTAAATGGTTGTGTGAATACGTTCATGTTAAGGCTGATTATGTCAAGTAGAAGAAAGACTATTATATCACAACAGACTTCGTACAGGAAGAAATCTGGGTGGATATGACAGATATGACAGACCTATGGATGATGGTGTTCCATAGTAAATATCCAAATAAATATTACTTCTGCACCATGTCTGTTTGTTATATAATCATGTTAGTTGTCACACGACAGCGTTTTTTTTTTTTTTTAACTCTAATCCAATTCCTGAGTCGAACCAAGTGGTTTTATGTTAACAGGCTCAAGGCAACTGCAACTTGATTGCTGATATTTTGTGCTACTTGTTTAGTTGTTGGGTTTGTTTGTTTTTTTCCAACTCAAATCTGTGATTTTTCCATTTCTCCTGCTGCCTAAAGGGTCTATAATCCATCGTCCTCTTATGTTGCTTTTGCACTGATGGGACCCGTTCAATTTGCCTTGACTCAGCACAGCCTTTTTATGTAAAAGCAAGGACCGCAAGGCACTGTCAGATATTACTTTATATTTTCTATTATTGCTATTTTTGCTGAGGTTCCAAGTGAGGTGAAGCAACACTAAGCGTGACATAAAGTTATGCAGATCACAGACTGGTTGATCCAGAATGGTTGCTGAGTCAATACATATGTGTGTTTTCATGCTGTGATACAGGACACCGAGCTATGTTTGTAGGAAATCTCTGAAAATGGCAAAAATAAATTGTCAAGTAGGCATTTTCTTGATAAATCCGCTACTGATTTGTGGTATAAAGAACTATATTCTTGCAGCAAAAATACATATTTTCTGCTTTCATTTTAACTTTCCTCTTCTGCCACTGTTGCTTGTAGCTATACTGACCAGCAAATCACATACATAATGATGTAAGCTACTGCCTTTTAATGTTTTTTTTTTTGTCATTATGCTTCCAAATAAGTTCAATGAAAATGAGTATAACAAAAGAATAAGACCTTGAATAAGTTGGGCATTAAAGCAACCAAACTTTCCTTTTATGAAGTCTCTGCAGAGGTGTTGTGGTCCTGATGTTGTGGTAAAAGAGCACTGGAGGCTACTTTATAATTACAAAGATTCTTCTGCTATACTTATCACTTCTTTGGCTCTCTGATGACATTGAAAATGCCTTGAAGACATAATGGACTGCAGTGATAAAGAGCTTTAAAACCATCCATTAAAGGAAATCAGACATTTTGTTTCCATCCATCAAACATGCCACTACTGGCTGCATTTTTAGATGAAAAAAAGAAAAGAAAAGAAAGCAAAGAAGCCTTGGTTTTTCTGTTATACATTCCTACATATTTCGTCAATGTGCGTTACTGTTCTATGCCGAAGTCCTTTTAAGATGTTCTGAGCAGTGCATGTCAATAAATGTTGGGCATCTCTTTTCAAAATAAAAGTGGTACTTCTATTGCTTCGCTGCAGCGGGTAATCCAAGCACTAAAGGAACATCTGTCGGTGCTCTGTGACTGTTTATTCATGTCACAGTTCTCTCTGTGCAAAAAAAAAAGTCCCAAAATGCATTGAAACTCTCAAAGGCCCAGATCAATCAGTCCCACCAAAGTGCCCAAATGTTTGACACATCCCAATCCAGTCTTGTCTTTCTAACAGCGTTCCAGCTGAGTGGCATGTAAATGTTTAAAGCTCTCACATCTTAAATATCTGCTGCACTTCCCACTTTATGATCTGAGGATGTTGTTAAACTTCTCAATTAGCCTCTAATTACATCTCCTCTGAAGCAGCTCTGACGGGTTGGAAAAGTAGGCCAACTAAAAAGCATCCCAGACAGAACCATGGATCCGATAAGAAACCTTAGTATTTTACATTTATGAACCATTTGATTCGCTTTCAGGTTAAATAAACCCGGGTATAAATTCATCTAAAGATATGTGTGACCTCTAACTCGTCACTATTTACAATATTAACCCATAAAGAGCCTGTGCTAGGTTTGTGTCAGATCCCATAATTGTTTTTTCTCT
Source organism: Maxillicosta whitleyi (assembly GCA_029822895.1). Classification (NCBI taxonomy): domain Eukaryota; kingdom Metazoa; phylum Chordata; class Actinopteri; order Perciformes; family Neosebastidae; genus Maxillicosta; species Maxillicosta whitleyi. The sequence continues at coordinate 11,903 of JAPSES010135559.1, forward strand.
GTATTTATTTTGTCTTAAGTGACTTATAATTTCTTATATCTTCTATATTGTGTTTTTTTTTCAGTGAAAATCTGGTATTTTATTTTTTGATCATGTAGATATTGATAGAAGCTCAGATTAAAGTTGAGCAGTATCATATCAGAAACAGAAAAAAAACTGAAAAAAGTGACATTTTTAAGAAAATATATCAATAACTGAGCAAACTAAACATAAAACAAGCATCTGCATCCACTGTCATTGATCCAAACTCCATGCGTTTCAATGGGGAATCAATGTTGTAGAAGATGATGGTGTTTCCATGGTAACTACCTGTAACCTTGTTGAGCCGCATTTTGTAATAACAGTGCATTTTGTAATAACAGTGCATTTTGTAATAAACGTCCAAAATGTAATAACTTTTTTCATTTCATTTTGTAATCAAACCGCGTTTTGTAATAAACAGCCCCAACAAATTTTGTAATAAATTTTAATAATAAATAATAATAATAATAAAAATCTGGAATTTACAGAATATTCTCTGTTAATGCAACCTTTGAACAGTGTACTGATAGTAATTGCTAAGTACCGCTACTAGGCTAATACAGTGATACTAATAATAGGTCTAGCTTTTACAAATACTTTAAAGTAAAATAAAATGCAATTAACAAACAAATAAACTATGCTTTAGATTTGTTATTATATAATGCACCATTTTCTAGAGAATAAAAAAGTTGCAATTGCATTTTGTAATAATCTTCTCAAAATGTAATAACTTATTGCATAATACATCAAAATTTATTACAAAATGCGTTGGGGTAGTTTATTGCAAAATGCAGCAGTTTATTACAAAATACGGGTCAACAAACCTCCTGCCAGGTTATCTTTGTAAATGAGAAGCTGTTCTCAATTGATTTTACCTGGTAAAATAAAGGTTAAATAAATACATTTAAAAAAAAACTAAGGAGCCTCTGAACATCCAAATGAGTTATATCTGATGACCGTGAAAAGATGATTATATTTTACGCCAATTATTTAGATGAATTGATTGGATTAATGGATCAACAGGGATTAAACTGTTTAGATCAGTGGTTTGTTTGGGTCTTTATGGATTAATTATGAACGTCTTAAATATTGCAGATCGGTCAGGTCAGTGTTATTAAAAAGACAAGCTCGAGTTAATAGTACGATATTTTAACCATGATGTCCTCTGACTTCTCATATTGACAGGAAGGACTGTAGGAATGTGGAATGTAAGTGTTTTGTGTGACCTTTAAGTCTACATCTTTGTCAGACTTAATATATGTAGTATTGATATTCCAAATCATCAACAGCTAAAGGCAGTTAGATACTGAAACACTCACAGGCAGGAAACAGACCAACAAATGAACACTACGTCTCCACAGATGGTACTGTCTGTTCACTTAAGTGTGAATCTCTCTATGTAATACTGCTACAATATGTCATAATGTGATCATTTTTCACCTGATTATGTAATAACACCTCATTTGTAATGAAATTACTGAAATAATTTTGAACATGTTGACGCATTTTGTCAATAATATTTCATTTGTGCAGCTTTTGTCTCCACTTCACCAACACACTCTCCATTATAATGAATACAGTTACATTTAATTTAGGTTTGACACATGAAACATCGTATTAGTTTTTTTTTTTATTATTATTATTCTAATTAAACTGTAATGCTTAATGTTGTTCTGTTGGTATGATGGTTTTTCCACTTAAAGCACCAATTTCAATGTTTTTTTGAAGGTTTATTACATAACGCACCAATTTTTTTACATTTTCTTAAAAATGTGTAATAATTGTTGCAATATGTAATAAGTTATTACAAAATGTGTATAATAATTTTATTACAAAATGCAGTGTTATTACATAATGAGGTGAAATGTTATTACATATTGCAACATTATTACATAAGCAGTGACGATGATTTCTTTCTGGGGTTTTTTTTTTTCTGTTTCTGGCTCGCCACACCGAATCACCTCCGCATGTTTATTTGGCGGAGGTTTTTACGTTGGATGCCCTTCCTGACACAACCGGCACAATGAGGCTTGCGCCCCCTTGTGGCTATTGGGATGTGTAGCGTAAAGAACCTTTCCCAAGGAATCACCTGGGTCTCGAACCGGCTACCTTCCACACCAAAGCACCACTGAGCTACCCAGTTACTATTATTATATTACATTATGCAGTGGTACATGTTATTATCACATTCCTGTTCCTTAAAACAAAAACACAATAATATTCATATAATAATATTCATGTGCTGATCAGCTGATAGTTTATATCATTTTTGTTTTTTTAATGCAGGAGATGTCTTTTTCCCCTTTACATGTTTTGACTATTATCTGCAGTCTTCCTCAGAAGGCGACGTGGGATGCCCCCCGCTGCCCGATGTTCTCTGGCGGAGAGGAAAACGGAACAATGGAGAGAGTGTGAAAAAGGAGACGGTAGAACGACTCACAAGAACAACAAAAGAAAAGGCAGAACGAGAAAACCTCACATCTTCCATATCGGATCACTGCAAGAGAAATAACACCATCGTGGACGGGGATAATGCAGAAATAATGGTGACGGAGAGCAACAAACATAACGATTCATCAAGTAGGCCATTGAAATCAGGAAGTGTGAGAACATAATCAACCAGGATGAGGGAGCAGTCATGCGCTCTCACACGTGGGACTCTCTCCTCCAGAGAACATTGGGCGGCGAGGGGGGGCGTGGTCAACCCGACAGAACTGTCAAACCTGTCAGGTTGACCACGCCTAGGAAGAACAACACACAAGGACACGGCTCAGTGATCAGCTGACGCCTTCTGCAGATGATAGTCAAAACACATAAAGGTAAAAAGACATCAGCTACATTAAGGTGTCTGAAAAAAAGAAACAAAACTAGACAAAATGGTATAACGGATAGTTTACATTATAGGTCTATTTTCTGTATGATTTGTGTTGTCAGTAGAAAGGTATGTTTGGCATCACCGTCACAGTTTAGTCTGAATCACTGATTAATAAATGTTGAACTGAACAAAGATCATAACATCATAAGCCTCATAATTAAACCTGTATAAAAGAAACACTGTGATTTCATCATTAAAGGGATAGTTGTGTATTTTTGACATGAATCTGTATTTTATCCCCATCATCAGTGTAGTACATCCACACTGAC
>JAPSES010135579.1:0-13417 GCA_029822895.1 Maxillicosta whitleyi
TATTTGCTGCCTGGATGAAGTTGTTTGTTCACATGGCGACCTTGGGGACCTTAAAACAGTCTACATACAAACACATACAACACACAGATAATTTAAAGATGAGATAGAGATAATAAAGAACAGATGCACATAAGTTAATTCTCATGTCAGTGCTCCTGACCATGGTGCTGATGAAGATCTGGAGTTGGTGACCAAGCGCCTTCAATGCTAGCTCACTGCTCTTTGTGTGTGCTATATGCTACTTTATAATGTTAATACTTTGTGTGTAATAATAATAAAAATAGGAAAATAATGCATTCACCTTTAACCAAACGTCTTTATTACAAGTGGAGACAGAGCCCATCCTGCCTGCCTGCCTGAAATACCTGTTTCTGTTCCATGAGAATACAACCTGTCATCCAAACAACTTAAAAGACTTCAGTGACCACAAAATCCATTTGTATGCATTGTTGCAGTTTACGGCTTTTGTCATTTATTCCTAATAGCATTTAATAATTTAGTGTCATGCAGCACTTTGAGACCAAACAACATGACACTATTCCAAATAAGCCTTATTTACTTCCATGATTATTTGGTCTGCTGCTCTGTATTCAGTAACAAATGCAGCTTTTTACACATAAGAACACAAAGAAAAACCTGTGTGAGCCTCAGAGTGTCTGACGGTGACTAAAATGACACTGGATGTGATATGATTATGAACCGTGACGCTCATGGACAGTCTGTGTTTGACCGTCTGCTGTTTCAGTAATAGGAAACACGTGCACGCCCTTGCCTTCATGGGGTCGGTGTTGACCAGCGGCTGGTTGTCGATGGCTCCAGGTCTTTGTGCGGCCAGCTGCGAGGGGAGGTGGCCGTTGGCTCCAGAAAAACACTGATTGTTGTTGTCTGACACGTTGTGCTGACGGGCAAAACAGCTCTCTGCTGCCGTGGGAGCTACCTGCGGACTCAGAGCTGCTGGGGGAGCAAACAGACAGCACGCCCAAAGTGTCAGTTTAGACATCTGAGTGGGACGTTTTACCTCCAAAAAACACAACGCTGATTTTCTTATGAACTCATATCATATAATGAGATTCGTTTTGCCACGGTACAATTAATTATAAATAATTACAATTAAAATCAGAATGCCAGCCTAGTTATATAATGGTGAGAGGGGGAAAAAAGCCAATGTGAAAGTGAAATATGAACATAAATAAGAATCACTTTGTCCGGTCTCATAATATGTGGCTAAAAATAACAAACATGGTTCAAATGAAGCAAACACTTCTGAACATTCTCACAAGTTTAAAATTATAAGCAAAGAAAGAACTGAGTTTTTTTCCTGGATGCTGAATAACTTCTACTGTCTGGAGTCAAACAGTTCATCTAACATTATCACAAATATGAAAATAAGAGAAACTATATATTTTAGCATGCGGGGGAATGTGTTCTTAATGTATTTTGTATGTGTATCACTTAAAAAATAAACTAAATGAAATAAAACCACTAAAGTAGTGTGAAATACAAGATGTGACAAAACAGAAGAACGGAAGTTCATGATAATCCATGTAATGCAGACTGACCGGACTCTGTGGCCTCAGAGGCACTGGACACAGCATCAGGTGACCTCTCCTCAGTGGGGCTGACAGGACTGTGGGCTCCTCCCAGTCCTCCCAGTCTGTCTGGAGGTGCTGGCTCTACTGTGGCCGTTGCCATCGGGGTTCGCAGGGAACTCAAGATGGATGGCTGCTCCACCACAATGCCCTTATGCTCCTGCACAGGGAGACAACAGGAGGCACTGTCCTGTGAGCGTGTGAAGTGACAGCTCAGGTTAATGCGGTGTCACTTCTGTCCTTAAAACTGACCCTAAGACACTAAAGCACATGAGGAACAGCCTGAGTACAGCACTGGCACTGTGGTGGGTCCAGGACTTCACAGGACTATTTGTTAACTAGACTCCTTCCTATCATGTTTAGCTTTGCATCCATCCATCCATCGTTTAATTATTCAAATGTTCTCTGTGGAAGTTTAGTCTACACTCATAGATTAGACGACTGCTATCTTAAGCTAACTGTATGTTATATTGAATACTGTTATAGAGGAACAGAGGGGAGGCAAAGAAGAATGTGAGGGAGCATAAGGACTCTCCATGAAAAACGGACACAATACCTCTATAGAGTAATCAGGATACTGTATCTGTTACCATGGATGTAGACAACTGAGACAATTGTTAGCTTAGTAATAGTTAACGTCAGACAAGAACCATCTTCCAGCAGAAGTCTACAGTAGACACATGCACATCTTCCATCTTACACTTAAACAGCTAAAGCTCGTCACCCTACTCCTGTATTTAATCACCACAAACAATTAACAGAAACACCATAGAGATCGTCCTGCTTTTCTATCACATAATAACAAAGGACTATTACAGGTCCAATACGAGTACTCTTCCACATACTGGGAGCTGTTATGGGTGAACTCGTGTCAGGATAAATTGACATTTGTTTGTCTGCATCCAAGTACTTTGTCCAGGCAGACTTAGAAGAAAAGATACAATTATGCATATCCTACACACCACCTAAAATTGATGACAAGGCCGTCTTAACTGTTTTGTATTTTAATGGATTACAGGAAACGTCTGGGTAAATTAGGGAAAATGATGTTACACATGACCGCCGCTCATCCTTCTGGACTTAAAAGACACACACCTAATACAATGTCATTTTAGCATCAATAATATCACTGTTTTGTCTTTTTTTTTTAGTGTTACTTACATATTTGACATAGTCCTTCCACTGCTGCCACCACAGCATGGAGATGAGGAACCAGTTCTGGCCTTGCTGCAGCCCATGTCTGCTCTCCCTTTCTAGCCAACCCCTACAGATGAACACAAAGACACGAAAATGGAGACCGGGCTTTAGATTCAGCATTACATTCTTCACAAACTAATAAAAAGCACCGTTTAGACCAAAGATTCACTTGCATTGCACCACTGGGGTGGTTCTGAAAACCTACGCGTTTACAAAGCATCTTGACAAGATAGCTTAATGTTTTCATTAGGAGTCGTTTTAGTGGATTAACTAGAGCTGATCCAGATGTTTTACAAATGATCAGTGTCAGAACTTGGCTTCGACAATGATCATTGGCTCATATCCAACTTCTCAACTCAAAGTACTAAGGAGTAGTTGAAAGTAGCACAGAAAATGCACCTTGAATCATCAATATTTTTCTAGTTAAACATTTAATTTCTTTTCTGTTCAGTGGAGCTAATTGACACAGTTGAATTGTTTTGCTAAAACCAGCCGGCGGGGCCATCAGACAGTCCACTCCTCTGTCTCACTGTGAATCTCTGATGTGAACTGAGCTTAAATAATGTCGCAGTCTTTAATAAAAGGGCAGCCAGACACCTGATGATTTGTCCCTCTTCCTCAGGAGTAGCAGGTCTGAGCCCCAGGACTATGTGACAAACCTGCATCCAGACAAAGGTGGAACAGGTCAGAAAACAAAACAAATCTTCACATATATTACTCCATATGGACTCTGTGCTTGTACCGACCTGGAAAAGCAGGTTTAAGAACTCATTGGCTAAAGCACTTTTCACACTCCAGATCTGGTAGTCCTCTAGGGTCAGGTGACCCAACTGGTAAGAGGTCAGAAAAAAAAGTGTCAGTGTATAAGCAGTCAAAACACATATGTCATAATATATAATGTTCTATGATACACCGAGAAGAAAGGAGGAGCTTTAGCTTTGGTTTGTGTCTAATAGAAACCTGAAGCTGCTCTGATGCCCTGAACATTTAATATGTACATTAACACTAGTACTTTGAGATGTCACTGGAATATAATATTTTTCTTTTCAACATAACTACCTCAGACCTGTTTAATAGTGATAAACACAAACATATTTTAGTTTATGTTAACACCACATACAATCTAACCTTTTAAATAGGGGATAACGCGTTTGGACTTTTCAGTCACTGATTAATCCTAAAATCTCTGAGAAAAAATGTGTTAATAAACATATTGTAATTGTTATTGCAGTTATTCCTACAGAACGTATACATTCAAAATGACCTGATTCGAATTAAAATTATGAACTTACTGCTCCGTATGTAAATTACAGGCAGAAAGCCATGAACATAGAAGAACCGACAGCGGCAGAGAGAAGACATGATGTTAAATATCTCCCTAACGCTCTACAAAGGCGATTGCACTAAATACTGACTGTGGCCTGTAGAAGCCATTTAGTTCTAATTTACTAATTTTAATGTTTCTGGTATTTTCTTGTTCTGTATATTAAAACTAGTATAATATGGCAGTTTTGATGAGAACCTTAGCAGGTTTAATAAGAGAAACTTACACCAGCACCAGGAAACCTCACTAATATTATTCTAATAATTTGATATAATGTGAATTTACAAATTTGTTTCAAATTTCTAGGTGTGTGTGATAATAATTACAGAGTAAATACGGTACATCAACTTGGTAGAAGTCATGTTAATCTTTTCTAGAATCATTTTGTGCCCAAGCCTCACCTTGGTTGTGTCGTGCATCTTTAATATGTCCTCTACGATGTCTGACACACTGCTCTGCAGCTCCTGAAAGGACAGAAAACGGAACAGCATGATGCAACAGTAACAAACGCTCGTCATTCTGCTGTTATCAGGAGGATCGCAGGACTAAACCAAAGCTGGTATTTGATGTGGCATTGACAGAAAAAATGATGATTATCAGTATCTGCCCTTCCTGCTTTGGAGTCAACGCTGCAAAACAACAAGTTATACCAGTTCCCATGTTTAAAGGAACTATGACCAGAAAAAGAGCCTATTGTTGCCACTTTTTCCAAGTTCCTTTTAGCTGCTCAGTACCAGGGCTTTAGTACTGAGCTTGAAGACACAGTTTGGGTTGTCTTCAGACAGTTTACCGTCAGTTAATTTTTTCTGTCTATAATGCTCAGTAGGGACTATGGGTGAAAATGAGCTTTTATTTATTTATTTTTAGTATTTTATATAGTCATACAAAACACACCCAAAAAACAACAACAAAGGCTCATATGTGTGTAATAACTAAATTAATTAGCTATTAAAGACAGAGGGCAGTCACTGGTGCACAGATATATTCCTTAGTCCAATTTAACTTCCTCCAAGTCTGTGAGAAACAGAGTCCAAACACTTGAAAAATGTTGAAAAAGACCTGATACTCGGAGCCATTTCTGATACAACACATACATCAGTGCAAATAAATGAAAGGTTCCTCATTTTTCCACAGCTGTCCAGAACCAGTGGTCTTAAGTTAATTAAATTGGGATCTCTTTAACTGTAAGAAATGTATGCTGCAGTAAAACTTTTTACACGGTGCAACAACATTTAGTGTTTTTTTTTTTCATAAAGGTCTTTTTTTTTTAACATTTAGATGCTTGAAGTGTTTCCATGAACACATTTATGGACAGACACTGTGCTGTGAGAGGAAAAGAGTGTTGAATACTTGTACAGAATACTTTGGCTCTAATCTTTGCAATAAATGCGACGAGATAATGTCAGACAGTCTTATCATATGTGATACATGGAAACGCGATAACCCCTTGACTGCAGTCTTTTCTTAGAGGTAGAATAAGTCGTCTCTGAAGACAAATGGGTGAGGATTATTCGTTTTACAGGTGACACAGTTGGCGTATAGTTCTCTTCATTTTGACCTGGCAGTTAATTTCTAAGGTCATAAAGTCAGTCTTTGTTTAGTTGCACTTGGCAGACTTTTGGTCTTGAGACCTGCTAAGAGTCTACTAATGAGATGCGGGATATAATTAGGTCCATTAAGGTCAATAAGATGTTGTGAAGCCGAGCAGCCTCACAGAGCCTCTGGCTGAATAAGAAGACTCCTCTACCTCTACAATAGTCTGGTTTGTGTGTGTATGTGAGCAGACTTACAGGGAGCGTGTCTGTGCGATTGTCCTTCCACACCTCCAGCAAGGCCACCACCATTTCATGGAGCTCATCACGAGACAGAACCCCGTCACGGTCCACATCGAAAACTTTGAAACAGACTAAGACAAAAACGCATGGTTGAGAAGTGAGAACCTCAACACCCGTTTCCATACCCACCAGCCTTCCTTTCAAACAACGCACTCTTAATACGTTACGTTTTCTTTTCAGGGAGATTTAATTTCAAGCATCAGCGAAAATTCAGATTAAGCCAACAACTACGCAGTCAGGATTATACAACAATTTAGACTCAATACAAGACCGCACCTCTCAGAATATAAAAGCAGGGTATGTTTAGGTGATTTAAAAACCACAGCGTGCCTTACATTTCTGTCTTTCAGCAACAGGCCCCCTGCAGCATGCAGACAGCCCACAGGAGATCTCCTTGAAGTCGATGTGATTGTCCCGATTCTCATCAAACGCGTGAAACAATCCTTAAAAACATCAACAGCAAACATACACTTTACACTAAATGAAGAAGACTGTTCAAAGCCCAAACATCATCTAAGGCCCATGTTCATAAAATCTAAGAAAGAACAGAGGAACACTTTCCTACCTTCACTCAGTGAGGCGTGGATGGGAGGAGACACCAGTGGGACGAAGGTTTCCAAGTCAAAGCGTCCGGTTCTGGACTGGGCTTTGAGCAGCCAGTAACGCTTCTCCAAGTCTATAATGTCCGACTCCTCCACTGTAGGAGACCGAACAGGAAACGGGTCAGAGATACAAACACACAACAGATCTGTTTAGACACTGACGCTTTGTTCATCTGTTTGGGTTCAGTTCTTCAGTTCAGTTTTGATACAGTTTACAAAATACCAGGAAACAGCAGCGTCCAAACGTTGTGGAAGATAAAAACAACAACAACAACTTAGTTTAAAAATCATTGAATATGAAAATGCTATCCATAGGGTCAAACAATGGTCATCGTCTTCATCGATGGTGGGGGTTTATTTATCTGTTGTGATCCATGTGAGGGTGTCCCATAAACTTCTATGGTTGTATCTGTGGTCATTCACAAACTGTGATGAAGGTTGAACAGGTGCTTTAAATGATTACAAACGTGTCTTCTTTGAGTTAGAACAAATTACACAGGGTTCTAGCTAGGGTTCTAGAGGGAGCGCAGCGACCGGGGGGGAGGAGGATTGTGCGGAAGGGGATTTCAGGGAGATGTTCACTCCCGAGCTGCCACCGTTGTTTAGCATTATTTAGCTTATCGGGAGAAAATTTAGTGTATCGGGTCAGAATTTTAGTGTCGGGGGTTGATGCGCTAAATTGCACTAGAACCCTGTTACAACAGCAAAACATTCACAGAAAATGACAAGTAAAGGATCAGCTTCACTTATGGGCCAAAGTATACTTTTAAATACAGTAGAACCTCATAGTACGACAGCACCGTTGTACGAGGAATTTGCTTTACGAGCAGCAACTCCTGAGTTTGTCTTGAAATAAGAGTGAAAATCCGCAGTATGAGTGAGTTTCATATTAGCCGCCGCTAGTCAGCACTGACAGGCACCAACCACGCTGTCAATCTGAAGCAAGATCAACATAAAAAACCACCCCTTCTGCTGGTCAGTTAAACTTGATTCATATTCAATTCGATAGGTAAAATTGATTTGTAAAATGAGGAAATTAACGAGCTCAGTCATGGAGCAGATTAAGTTCTACTGTATTTGGCATTGGCCTAGAATTTTCCAAAGCGTCTGTAGTTGTAAAACTCATCGTAAATCAGCTTTTACCAGACAATTTGTAGATGGTGATGACTGTTATGGATTTGGCAACAACCATCTTTTGATGCGATGATTCTTAGTGGGTGAAGTAGTCCTAGTCAAACATACGTGTTCTACAACAAAAGACCATGAGCTCAAGTATTAAACGAACTAGATATGACTTGTTTTCTGAGGATCTATTTGCATTAATTGTTTTTTTCATTTGTTAAGTTAATTTCTTACTGCTGTGTTGGGTTTTTGTTTTTTGTTTTTTTTGCTGTTGAGTATGTGAACAGGTGCAGAATGAGTGAATATAATGAAGCGTCAGGTATGTTTAAGGTGTTTGAAATGACCTGCTTTCATTTACCTTCTTTTTTTTTTTACCTTCCAAACACATGCTGAAACGTTTGCCCTCCGTTCATCTGTATCTGTCTGTACAGCCAAGTAACAAAGCAAATAGAAATATTTAAAATCCAGCCTGAACTCATACTGTAATGTTTTCCAAAGCCCAGACATACACAGAATGTGGTATCAGTCACATCTTCTAAACCACTTCTCATAAGACATTTTTTATAAACTTGCTTTTATGTGATGTTGTCATCTCTGAACATTGAATATTTTATTTTATCCTGTTTTAGTGGTTTAGCATTTCTTTTTTTTAATTGTGTTGTTCCTGTTTTAATTTCTGTTTCTTTGTTTACATCTTACATTCTGCTGTTGTGCACTTTTTTTTTTACTATGTCTGTAAAGCACTTTATAAACCCAGTTTATAAAACGTACTATAGATATAAAGTTATTATTATTATTACTATTATTATTATTACACAGATTTTTCTTTTCTTTTAAAAATGCATAGCTCAACTCTTACAGATCTTGTACATATAAAACTACATTCATTAAAAACCCAGTGGGTATTTTTATTTGGCACAGAAGAAGAAAAAAAAAAAACCACAGGCAGAACAATTACAATTAACATTAGTGATACCTTCTTTTCCGTGAACACCTACACATTACTGCCCTCATTTGTTCATTACCATTTAATTTAATAATTTATTTATTAGTTTTACTTGTTTTTATTTCATTATGTAGCTCATTTAGAGGCGGAACAATGGCCCTTCTGCTACTAGTGGCTTATTTGTTGAACCAAAAGTCCAAATCCCACAACGATGCTCCATTTAACAAGTAGATCATTTGGTTTTTTTTAACGTAGGGATTACAAATGGAAACTAGCCTTGGTTATATTCTTGCGTTATCGGCACATACTCTGTTTATTAATATGCACTATCCCTTTGAAACAAATAAAGTTCAACGTCAACTGCATTATTATATAAAATACTAATAATGGATGCAATACAGTAAAGTAATAATGGATGAATTATGAATAGTATATGTATAGTAAACAAGAAAAACTTTGAAACTTGCTATAATGAATACTAATAAAGTACTGAAGTGCATGGAAGTTTGGAGACGTGGGGAAAAGAGGCCTGTGTTCATGTACGGATGGTGTGGAGTACAACAACAGTCACATCCCTGGGAATCACACTCTGCATCACTGATCGTCAGCGCTAAATGGATGTCCTGTGGCGTTCAGCCTGATAAAACTACTGCACCTCCACCTCCTGAAAACAACAGAACACTGTTGGTGTGTTCTGCGCTCAAAGACTGGTGTGATTACTTTAGCTACAGATGCTTCTAATTGAACAAAAAAAGTAAAGGTTTCTCATGTGTATCGTAACTATTGGCTCATTCGGCCACATGTCAAACCCAGGACCTGTTCAGGACTATCATTAATTATACCAATTCTATTTTTGTGATCTGACCACATGTAATAAGTGACATCTGTCCACTCCTGGCCTTAGAATGAGTCTCCAGTGACCTCCTAAAAGCTGGACCTCTGAACACGTCTGTGCTCTATATGCAAATGAATCATCTCATCTACCGCCTGAAACAGCATCAGCTTTTATGTTTAGTTTAATGGACTGATGTAAAGTATCATCCACTGTGCAGCCCAAAGGCAACCGGCAGCTTTTAAAGTATAATGTTGTCTTTGCTTAGACTCAGTGCACCTTCAAAAGAACCGCAACAATGTTGATCTTTGTGCTTGTTTCATTGGCCCTCTGGCGTCAGTGATGATCGATCCTTCAAGTTTGTAAAATATACACATGCGTTTCTATTCGTTCACTTCTTCTGGTGAGTTCATGCAGCGGCGCTACACATATGAAGCACTCGTAATATACAGTATACCAATGGACTATCTGAATTTTTCTGAATTCTTTAACATATATTAAATCATATTAAAATCCTTAAGGTGACTCAGTTAGTGCCATTGCCTCTGTTAACTTTCAGTGTTGGAAAAGCTCATCTGAAAGCATAGTGAAGACATTCAACTATGTTTCGAATGACAAACTCAGGTTCTGTAAAATTCAGATCGTTGTTCTTAAAAATAATGAATAATATTATTTAAAAACCACATAATTCTGAGGGTTTCTGGAAACAACCTTATTGTATGATGCACACAGTAGACTGCGTAATCTAATAACACATGGGATCACATCACTTGTTGTTGTGACCTACTAAAGAGCAAATGATACATGTAAACAAGTAAAGACGGTGATCAAACCCAAGGTGGGTTTTATGCAACAGCCTCTGTGTAAGAAAAGTATTTGACTCTACTCGTCGCCAAGTTATTCAGATCAGACCAATATAGCATATGAAGGCTCTGCCAGGGTCAATGATCCAGCTTCAACAAGCTAATCCTCTCTTAGGGTAATAGGATTCAGCAGTTGGCCAGTGAGCCTTTGGCATGGATCCCATACATATGACAGGTGTCAAAACACAGATAATCAAATGTCAGTCAATTCCTGGAAAAAACACAGAGGCTTCCCAGTCGGGCTATTAAATCGAGCTTCCTGAAGGCTCACTTTTAGCGGCTATTGGTCACACTTTCCAGTCAGCTGTGATGATGACTGTTTTTGCTTGTGTAGTCTGGGGTAAAAACACCGTCCCAGTGTCGTCTCTCACCTCTTGGTTCTGCGTCGTGCACATGCAGACATTTGAATCTGGCATTTTTCATTTTCTGTCTATTGGTTCGGTTTTCTATTTCAGTCTATATTCAGTCCATTCCTAGGTACATCTTTGTTTCCCCTGGGTATCAAATATGGTTGAGCTGCATTCAGAATGAACGCAGGCTTTTTTTTCTATCTTAGTGCACAAAGTTAGATACAAAACAACATTTCTCTGTTGCTTATCTGTATCAAGTCTTTGAAAAATAAGTATAAACTTGATTTATCTTCAGATGTTTCTATGGTATTATATGGCTTTTTTTTTTTTTTTACACTTTGACAATTTTCCTAAAATATGTTTTAAGTCCAACACAGTTAATTAAATAGTAACGCCTATATTATGATCATATATGGAAATACCAAATTCTGGTAAACACACAACCCAAGTTTCTATGACATGGAGTACAGTAGAGTATCAAATGGTACCGAAAGTAGTTAAGTTAGAATACAACTGAATTATAATCAATAATCAACATTAATAGACCTTGATGCCTAATAATGTTAGTTACCATCTCACCTTGAAGCAAATGAAATATTTTTTTATCAAATTAAATTAACTACATTGTAAATTTCCACTCACAACTCTTTGTTAGTACTATGTTACATCTGTAGCTAGGTCTGGCAGCTAGCGCTATTTGCCTGGAATAGAAATAAAAGATTGGTGGGTTGTCCTAGTCATGTGCTGTTGTGTCCTTGTTCAAGACACTTCATCCTCCTTGCCTCCAGTGCTGCTACTCACACTGGTGTATGAGTGTTCGGTGGTGGTCGGAGGGGGAAGCCACGCTCCAGTCAGGGCAGCTGTGGCTACATATGTAGTTTACCACCACCAGAGTGTGAATGTGAGAGAGAAACAATAATGGATCCGCTGTAGGAGCTCGATATAAATCTATTCCAATTCTTTGATGCAGAGTAATTAAGGCTGCAACACAGCATTAGCAAAATAGGTTGAGGAGAGAAGTGGTTTTGGTACAATACTTGTCAAAGTGCATTGTGGTGTGACTAAACCTACAAAAAAGAAGTGTGTTTTTATCAAAACTTGCAATTTCCAGGATGTAGCTGCAGGTCAGAGGTTGTTGTTGTTTTGCATAATGAATGGATTTTTCCAAGTTATAATGTACAGATAGATGAAAGAATATGATAATCCTGCCACTGAGCGATGCAAATATTCACCCATGTTCTAGCAAAGTCCCTCAAGTCTGCCAGACTACTGTGAATATTTATTACAATATTTATAATGTAGATTAAAAAAAAGTTACAACTAAACAGAAATAGTTCATGTAGCAGTTTTAATTCAAGACTTGAAACCTTTTTGAAGAACTATTTTCATTTTATCTGCTGAATACATTTTTTTTGTGATTGGAGTTCAGCCTTAATTGCTGTGAACTGCAGTAGAAGGACGCTGGTCTATATTAGATGCACAGACTCTACTACTCTGCTCTCCTTCCAGGCTTTGGTGTTTTACGTTAAAACTAAAAGGCAGTTTTAAGTGTGCAGAACAGAGTAAGAAATCAATGATTTAGAACATGAGTGACTATACGGAAATTCTATGGAGGAAATAGCCCAGCTGATAAATTATAGAAGACTATGGACTAAGGCGGGCGTCAGTGGAGAGTCATAACTGTGTTTCCATCTCAAAACTCAGCCGGACACTCCGAACACAACCAAAAACTACAAAACATTTCCTTAGCAGTAGTCATAAAACAAGCACACACACCCTCCACAATGGAAAGGCCTGTAAGAGCTTTCAATGGGACTGAATGGAAGGGACGACAGCCGTGTTTTTGTGCATTTTTTATCAGTCCTGCAAGACTAGATGGAAAATAAATGTGTGCTCCTGGTGCTGAACATCCCCCCCATGACAGCTGAGCTACTGTCAGACTCCTAATCTATAAAACTCATTACCCTGACTATGGATCGCCTCCGTCACATCTCCCATCCATCTCCAGACCGATGACTGCTTCTACAAACATTGGTGTCGTTCTCCAGGGAATGTTGTTGTCGTTTATGTTTGGACTCAGGCTTTCTGGTATAATGGCAGACGTTAAACGTTGAGCATGTCTGTCCACCCGGGCCAAGCGCACAAGGATCTTATCTATGTCTAAATGCATTAGAGGTAAATAACTTTAAAGTTCTGGATTTGTGCCTGCATTTAGATACAGATGATCAACACTGCCTTTTATGACCCGTGTAGCCGTACATGTAGGGCAGCCACCTCCATCCTGTCTGAAATCCTGTCTGAAACTGCCAAAATCTGAGTGAAGTCAAAAAAAAAAAAAAAAAAACGGTTTCAACAATTAAGCTACATTTGGAGAATATCAGTTTGTTTCTAATATTTGTACAAACTGTTGCAGTAATAGTATATCTACTGTTAGTACTTGTATTTGTAGTAGAAGTATATCCACTGTTAGTACTAGTATTTGTAGTAGTAGTATATCCACTGTTAGTACTAATATCTGTAATAGTAGTATATCCACTGTTAGTACTAGTATTTGTAGTAGTAGTATATCTACTGGTAGTACTAGTATTTGTAGTAGTAGTAGTATATCCACTGGTAGTACTAGTATTTGTAGTAGTAGTATATCCACTGTTGGTACTAATATCTGTAGTAATAGTAGTATATCCACTGGTAGTACTAGTATTTGTAGTAGTAGTACATCCACTGGTAGTACTAGTATTTGTAGTAGTAGTACATCCA
>JAPSES010135597.1:0-15065 GCA_029822895.1 Maxillicosta whitleyi
TATATACACATATATATATGTATGTATGTATGTATTTACATATATACAAATTGCTTCATTTAAATAAAATTGATTAGATGCATTATTAATTTTTCTGAGTGTTTACCTGATATGCAGATCCACCTGTCTCCTCCTCACTTTGAATCCGCCGAACCACCACAAAACAGTGTAAAAAGTGGGACTTGATTACATCTGATAAAAATGGGGTTTGGCCTTCCTGGTAGACCAGTGCTATGATGTCATTTCCGATGTGTCTTTTTCTCTGTAACTATTTGAGACATCATGACAATGTGAAATGACTGTCAGCGTTTATTTTTGTCCCCAAAACGTCATCAAACTTTGTGAATCATCAACATTGAAGAAATCTTACAGTAACTGACCTGCTGTGGGTCACCCTCTGTGAAAGGCAGTTTAGTTGCGACATGGAACATGATTTCTCTCCCATGAAATGAAGTGTAGACTGCATCACTTCCTGTCTGACCATGACAGACGTCTAGGCCACCTCTGAACCTGAGTCAAACGCGTGAAGATAAAATGTCATGTGGTTTTGCACTTCAGAGTCAGTTATCTAGCTAAGCAGCATCAGCACATTTTACCCGGTGAAACCTTGTAGCTGGATTGTCTCGCCCAAAATAGACAGGAACTCCTTAAACCCCTCGCTCTCTTCATTGTTGCTAAGTATGTCCTCCTCTGTGAACTGCAAGGAAGATGCTTGAAGTCTCAGAGGGAGTTTTCACAGCGTAGTGTAATATTTCATCCTCATAAATACGAGACAATGTGAAATATAATACTAAGACTTACCTGTTCATCCTTTTGGTACAAAACACCAAATTTAAAATTAGGAGAAACTCTGTGTTCATCAAAGGATGTTATGAGATCTGGAGCCTCGAGAAACAGCAGAGACAGAAATGTTTAAGAGGAAGATACTTCAGCATGTCCAAGTTAAAACTGTGCTTTGGTTTATACTATTGTGCTGTAGGGTTTGAGATGAGATGAGAAGTCGAACTGACTGATGTTTAACAGGTTTTCTCTTAAGGGTTTAATTGTTGTTCAGTTCCGGTGTGATTCATGTGTTACCTTAAGGTAGCTGACCACATCAAACCGTGAGACTGTCACTCTGTCACAAAGCATCTACAAGGGATATGACCATCGTAAATATAGTTGTTATTATTATTATTATCATCATACCATTTATTATAGTAAGGCATGTTGCAAGTAATCTAAAAGCAATTTTAAATATTTCACTCATGTATTGAAAAATTAAGGTAAAAATTCTTCTAGTATTAACATTGTAGGTTTTAGACTGCACATGAAAAACATGAGATTGGTTTCACAAATATGTGTAAATGACATGTCCAAATAACAGAGGTGGGACTAAGTCATGCATGTCCAGGTAACAAGAAGTCTTGAGCTTTAATCTCTAAATCTCAACTGAGTCCTGTATCTGTGGTGAAAATCAGGAGGTCAAGTCATTGCTAAGAGGCAGATAAGATGAGTCAAGTTAAAACTCGGTTCAAGCAACTGATGGTTAAAGTCAGCTTCAGTTCTGAGGTTACGTTTGAGGTGTCAGTTCCAAGTGTCACAAATGAACAATACTACTGAGTGGTACTCTAATGGTCAACTGTAGTCTTCATTCTTTCTATGTTGCTTATTTCAACTAGAGGTGTCACACACTGCAATAGAAATGATCCAATCATTCAAGAATCAAATGAGACCTGACAGCAGAATGGCTTTGTCTAGTCACCTGGCATAAATGAAAGTTAAGTCGTTGAGTCTTTCACCACTGTGAGTCACTGTTGAGTCCTAAAAATTGTGACCCGCACCTGCCCAAACATGCCAAGTAGTAAGAATTACTTCCACCCCAGCCCTTCACATTAAAATGTTATTTATTACTTCAGTTCATTGATCAATAAGGTGTAGTCTGTGTATAATAAAACACTGACAGAAGAAACTCTGCAGAATGAAAATGACCGTTTTTCAAGAATTATTTTGACAGGTACTTTTGCCGTTTTTGATTTTTACTTCTTTCATCACTGCCAGTGTCAGACTGAAAAAGAATAATAGTTTAGTACCTTTGCCAGCTCAATGGTAGAGGGGATGTTAGCAAAAAGACTCAAAGAGAAAACTCCATGCAGAGAACACTCCTTTGTCCTGTCAGAGAACAATGCAGCCACATTTGTATAAGGTTCAGTGATCTGTCTTAAATACATCACATGCCTAATAAAGAATATAGTACATGAATTAACCAGTTTAACCTTAGTATCACTCGCAGTTTGTTTTCCTCTTCCTCCAAACACACTGAGAGAACAAGAGGCCCCAGAGAGGAATCCACTGCTGTGAATGAGTGATGATACTGAGAAGAACAAAAGAGGGTACACCAAAGTTACTTTATTATACATTTAGAGTGTTTCTTCTTTCAGGTTAGGGTCATCATAATAATTTACTCACTCTTGAGCGAAAAAACTCGTGGTATATTTTGGCCTCGCCATCTCTCTCCATAATGTCATAGCTCTCTGGATCGAGCCCATAGGTGGAAGAGGTGGGGCTCACATCTACCAGCCTCTCCCGTGGGGGGTCTATCCAGTAGCCCCCCAGTTTGGATGGGAGGATGAGCGGCAGTTCTCCACCTATTGTTAAAAGCTGAGACTAAAATAGACACAGGGAAGTGTCTGATAATTATGATGAGAGTCTGTTGAGTCAAGTGACACAGGCTATTTAATTGTTTGTGGAAACAAATGTTCAGGCATCACCTGAAAGGTCAGTATCAATACACAGCTACATAAAGAGTCAAGTGTGTTTTCATTCGCTGATTGAAGAGTTACCTTCAGAGGAAGAGGAAATTCACACCGCTGCTCATCGATTCTGCTGCCCTGAGTGGACAATGGCAGCGCTTATGATAAGAAAGCTTTACCCAGACATCAATGGACACACATAAGATCAATAGTGCAGTTACTCACCTGCAGCTTTTCAATGATTTCAAACAGCTCTGTCTCCTGATATGAACAACAGGCAGCAGGCGACGTGGGAGTCAGACGGAGAGAAAGGGAAGGAGAAACATGGGGAGGAAGAGGAACATGACAAAAACTTCAGTCAGAAATGGAAACTCACTCACTGTTGTGATGAGATCAGCAACTTCTCCAAAACACAGTATGCAAAAATAAATGCAGTGTTTGACTTCAATGAAAATGAGTGTACTGTTTCACCCTCTGGTTGCTGCTGGCAGAGAGGAAGGACCTGCTCTTATTGGCAGGAGAATCCAAGATGTCCAGTATGTTGTCATCTACAGATTCAGGTCTGAAGCAACAGGTTGGATTACACAAAAAGAGCACATTTCATACGGTTGCATTTTGTTCTGATCAGCTCAAATAAAATGAAAACAAAATCCTCACCTTGTCTCATCTTCACATGTCAATCTATCCACACTGTAAACAAGGAAGTGAACATTCTCTTACATAGACAAATCTACTTAAACTGAAACAACTTAAAATTGCATTGTCTTTCTTTAAAATTGGATGATCTCGACATTTGACTTTTTACTCACCTTCCATATGCGCCAAAAGTAAAACTTCTCTTTCTGGAGAAGGACGTGTCATTCCTCTTTTCTCCCTCCATGGCTTTAGTGTCACTGTCAGTGTTCGTACATGCCAGTTTGCTACCGAGTCAATCAGGGCTGTCTAAGGTTGAATTAATTCACTCTATCATTCTGCCACTCCTCCTCTTCTCTGCCCCCTGCCTCTTACTCATTTAAGCTTCCCTTTCCTCCCTCTTTCCTGCTGTCAGCCAGACAGGCAGTATTAACCCACTCACGGTCAAAGGTGCAACAGTCGCCACAGCCTATATAATAGACATGGTCAGGCTGCCTTACGCCATCCAGTGCCATGCTTCCGCAAACACCTGTACTGGATTCACAGGGTGACTGAGTATAAAGATTGACTTGGATATAAATAAAGAAATGGGTGAGACATTTTCTCCCGGACCTGTTACCCTTTGAGTCAGTGAGAATCATCAATTATTGACAGCACACACAGTGAGGGTGAGGAGGTAGACAGCAGGGGAGGGTGAAGTAAACCTGAGAAAAGGTGGAGAGAGAGAGAATGAAAGAAAGAGGAGAAAGAGGAAGGGATGGGTTTAAAGAGTCTCACATTTTACACATAATAATCCCTTAAAAATCAGAATGAAATCATATAACTTGTATTTGAGATTTCTATCTGACATAGACTTAAAAGTGCTTCAATAGATTGTTATGAGTGATTTATCTGGGTCCTTAAATATTTTGGTCAACAAAATAATCGTATTATGTTAATAATTGCTGAGTATGAAATGTCTAAGGCACCACTTGTGATTCAGTGGCTGACTTTATTGCTTCCATCCCAAATACAGTTATGATAAGATGCTAAACCACCACAAGTGTCTTAACACTGTGCACAGCTGTGTCATTTTCATATGTTATTGTTCCAAGTTGTGCTTTGAAGCTACTTTTTAATTCTGTGTGTAGTTACAACCAGAGATATCAAAGCTTTCACACATATTAACTCATTACTCATCACTCACTACTACTACTACTACTAATAATAATTATTATTATTATGGTGCTGGTGGTGGTGGAAATGATGATGATGATGATAATAATAATGAATAAAAATATGAAAGCTGTGCTGAAAAATGCAACAAAATTTTCTCTGTGTATTCAGCCAAATATTTTTAAATGACCAAATATTAGTTTTAAGGACAAGCATTAAAATTTCCATTATTTCAGTGTTTTAGCTGCTTGTTAAAGTGCAGTTTTCTATTATATATATCTATTGTACGTTACATTTCAACTAAGACATATTTTGTATATCTTCTATATCTCTCTGATGTGTCAAATACCAATACACATTAAGTCACTGAATGATGAAAAATCTCTTTTGAATAGAATAGAATAGAATAGAAATGAACAGAACAGAACAGAACAGAACAGAACAGAATAGAATAGAATAGAATAGAATAGAATAGAATAGAATTTATTGCCATAGCAAATCAGAAGTAGCACATTGTAAAATTTTATTCCCCTCTGTAAAATGCTCAGTATAAAAAAACAATATGCTAAACTAAACAGAAGGGAACAAAGAGTTGTAAATGTGCATTATAGATAGAAATATGAAATATAAATATGAGTTGAGGTATGGTCTACAAAAAATGTACAGAAGCAAACAGATTCATGTGTGCAGTCACATATAGTAACTAATGCCAGTGATCATGAATGGAAAACTTTGTATTCTTTGCCAGCCAGTAAAATAAGGGCTGCTGATCTTCATGTCAGATGTGTTTCTATTAGACCAGTGTTAGTGTCCGTCTTCAATGTGCTCCTTATCAATTGGTTAATTATTTACAGAAAAACCATTCAAATTCAAATCTGCTTTAAACCTCTATTTGCATTAGTTTTACAGTAGATGGTAGCCGCTTGTAAGAGACTAGCTAATTAGCCACTTAGAACGTCACTCAAAACCCTTCACACTCTTATTGGCAGAAATGCAAAACAACGACTTTGTAAGCCCCGCCTGTCTCGGTGCTGTTTTATCCCCGCGGAAGTTGGTTTGTGTAGTGACTCTGAGTATACGGGATGTTGTTAATTTGCGTGAAGTAGTCTGGAACACTTCGATATTTTGCCAATTTTTTGGACGAGTATATTGTCTGTTGCAGAAACAGAAGAAAGGTAAATCACCAGTTTAGAGTCAATTGCATTTTGCTTTCTGTGACACGAAAACGAAGGGGCAGTGCGAGTTAGCTGGCTAGCTTATTAGCATTTAAATTAGCTACACACGTTTAACTGTCAGTACAAGTTAGACTCACAGGTTTTTCTTATACACTGTTACGTAACATTTGCTATACATATTGCAGTTGTGTTAATTTCTCTTGCTAAATTGTTAGGTGGTTATAGCTTTGTGAAATCTCCATCTGTAATGTTAGCCTCAATGGTCGTACATCAATAGTAATGGGAAAGATACATGTGTTTATGTTGTTTACTATAATTATGCGTTTACTCCATTGTATGTTTTTGTTCGTAACTAAAAGGAATCGGTTCCACTGATCGATTACTAGCTGTAAAGGCTGCAATGACACGGCGTTGATGTGTGAATAGGAAATATCCTTCAATTCATCTTGTAGATGGTGTCAGGAGTTGTATTTGCTGCCGGTTACAATGAGGTTCAATAAACTCCATAGTGTTTTCATTTACCTTGTCATGTGTCCTGTACCAGTCTGTTGGAGCAAAATGAAGGAGTGTGGTATGCTGGAGCGGGACAGACAGACACTTCGGAAGTACTCTGCTATACTTGGCAGAGAGATGGAGGTGGATGAGCAGTTCATTCTGTCTCTGCGGGCAGCCAACATCCTCACCGACAGCAATGTGCAGACTCTTATGGTATGTTAACACTCTGGTACATGAGGTGGCTTTTCATAGAGCACCCTGAGGCCTGAGAGATCACTTTTTCTTTTAATCAACTTATGACTTTCAAAGTTATTTTAGTTGACTGTATGTACCTGTAGTTAATGTTCTATTGACAGTGAATCTGTTTCACCTCAGGCAGTAGGTGATTGGTTGACTGAATATTGTATAAAGGATGGAGTTACATTTAGTCCTATTAGTTTGTCCAATTCTCATGGTTACAGTGATATTTATTTTTTCTTCAGTCTATTCAGTTGCTTTTTAATTGTAAAAAGCTGATACTCGCTTTCCACTGTACATGCTATAAAATATTGCAATGATTTTGACAAAACTGATCTGATTTGTAATTTGAGCAACAGTTTTTGATCATGATGACATTGTTCTCTGGGGTTTATAGCAATTCCTTCAACCTTGAAATTATGATTTGAAAGACCATGCATTACAACTATATTACATCATAATGGTTATTTTATATGTTTGACATATTTTATCTTTACAAAAATGCTCCTCCTGCAGTTGAGACATTAAACATGTTTATATTGCAATATTGGTGACATTTTTGATAAACTGTTTAGCTTGAGTGCACATCCATATGAAAGTAGTGACATGTGATTAGGGGTCACAAGTAGTTGAATAGGTTTTACGGATGAATGTACTCAGGAGTAACATTTGGGTGGATTTACTCACTTAAAATATATATTGAAGGAGTGAAACTTAGATGGGTGACATTTGTTGCTTTTGAGATGCTGCCTTTTTATCACTATTAATATATAAATTGCACACGCCATTAGATTAAGTCTGTATTTATTGTTTATGATTATTCCAATTCAGGCTGCAACTACACCTCAGAAGCGCAACTTAAATTTGCTTCTACTCCTACCAAAGCGAGGACCTGATGCTTTTAGCAGTTTCTGTTCAGCTCTGCAAGACACTGACCAACACCATCTGTATGAGCTCCTCACACAGTCACCAGACATAGACAGCAAGGAGACACATGTGGAGGTGAGTTTGCACCCCATCAAATATCACAAAGGCAGTGTGTATAGCAGATTAGATCCAGACACAGCAAAGTTCATAGACTTTTTTTTCCACAGAGTATACAGCCTGAGGAACAGCTAGAGAGAAAGTCAGGGCAAACAGCAAAACAGAGGAGAGAGGTGAGCAGATTGTAATAATCTATTAATATATAATCCTTCAACCAGAATTACTCTATACATTGATGCTAAGTGGGTTTCCATCCTCTTGTATTGTAGATTTCCATTCTGTAAAAGAAAATACATATTTATGCTGCTGTTAAACAGGATGTTAAGAGTTAGTTCTTTGTCATTTTTAAAACTTATGCAGTTCAATATAGTACATCAGAGTTGATTATTAAGATGTTGATAAAGGTATGATCAAAACATTTGAACCTGGTTTAAGTTTTTGCTTCCTTTCTTGAACTGCAGGTCTGGATCATAACATTGTTTCAGAATCCTCTCCTGCATTCTTAACATTTGCCACAATTTGTCAAGGTCTTTATCTAATATTTGTTCCTGCACCCCTTTTTGATAGACCAACCTTTCCACCCCAAGCCTAAAAGCTTTATTAGCATTTTCAATGTTTACTTTTTTACTGACTCAAGCATGTGAATTAAAACACCTGGATGGAAATCCACACATAGCTGCCATTTTCCTATAACTTAGACTGGCTCCAATTACACATACTCAGAGTTGTAGGAGAAGTTACATATCTCGGATAATGATTGACTACAGTGACATGGTTTTCTGCAGAAATCTACAGCTGACAGCGAGGCGACTATTGAGGAGGGGAGTAGTACCTCATCATGTCCAGTTCAAACTTCAGAGTCATCATTCAGTTGGACGGTGCCAGTCAGGGAGGAAGACACAATCACAGATAGACAGAGGATGAAGAAAATAGAAAGAATTAAGCAGACAGAAGCGGAAATCATAAACCACATCCCACTTGTGTCAAGTGACGAGATAGTTGCTGAGGTAGAAAGCAGATAGAGTTCCTAATAGTTATTATCTTTGACTGTAGTTGTCATAGATAATAACAAAAAACAAAAACCTAGTGTTCATAAAGAAAAAAAGATTCATTCATTAATATTCCACTTTAGTTTATGTTGACCAGTTCATTTCTAGTTATTAAAAGCTTGTGGATTTTTTTTTAGGATTTTGTGAAGTCACCTCCTCCTCCTTATCCCATCCAAGAGATGATTCCAGCTAAGAGGGCAAGGACACAGGGTGAGTAGTGACACACTTAGTCCTTCTCTGAGGATCAGATATGTTTGTCTTGTCCAGTGTTATTTGTTTTTGTTTCCATGGAGACATAATGTTGTGTCTGCAGTAAAATATGTGCTGTTGTCCAGTCTTAATAGACCAACAATTGAATATACTTTAACAAGGAAAGGTTATAAACCATGTAATCACTTCAAAGTCCAGTCTGTGTGATCTGTTTATCATGTATCATATTACTAACATAACTGTAGGCCTGTGCTTGCTGTAGTCTCGGTATCTACTGTCTGTACCTGTCGGCGCCACGCCCCAAAGTGACTCATTCATAGACTTGTAGGACAAAGATTGTGTTAGCAGTGTAGACCATACACTGAAACTTGGCAGCATTTTAACTTGTTTAACAACTCGTTTGTTCATGTGCTTCAGAGTCCATGGAGTTCAGTCTGGATGCAGATAGTCCTATCAACACTCCTGTGCTTCCATGCTGTCATGACTTCTACCTCTCTCATTACCATCAGGTAAAATGTCTGTCTTCACAAACGTACTTGAGTATATATTACCTCCTGCACCAAGTTAAATGCACTTTTCAATCTGAAACTGAGAAGACATGCAAAAGTGAAGTCAAAATATTTAAGTTGTGGGAGCTGTCATTTTGTTTGTGAGAAGCAATTTGCAACCAGGATCTGTGCAGCTGAGATGCAGGGAGGTGACGTCCACCTGCTGTTTGGCTGCCTGATCCATTTAAATACATATTTCTATTGACTTGCACTCAAAAAGATGTAAATGACCTTTGGGAACATTATCAGATGGATATCAGTTTTAGTTTGTGCCAACAATGAAGAGGCAGGGTTTGTGACCCATACTGTAGCCATCTGTCATGGAAAGACAGATGTTTTGGCTTCACTTTCCTCTGCCTGCCTTCATATAAAGCCTGTGACTTGTGGGTGATTAAGACAGAACACTCTGACATCACATTATTCTGACCTCCTCTTGTAATTAAAAATATGTTTTTCATCCGTTTATTTTTCCTCTCTCTCTTTTCCAGTCTTACAAAATGAATTCATCCCCTCGTGGCTTTGCCTTGGTCATTAGCAATGTGACATTTGACCCTCATGCTGCCCCTGACCTTGACCCTAGGAAGGGGGGTGAGGTGGATGATGAAGTCCTCAGAAAAGTCTTTACAGAGCTGGGTTTCCTGGTGATGGTCCACCGAGACCTCCCCACTCAGGTAATACACACGCACAGAATTAAAATATGTATACACACTCATATGTATTAAAGGACCTGTGTACAAGACTGAATGTCTAATCACAGAAATTGAGCAGAATATTCAAAATTTTGTTTATTAATGTATAATCATGTGAAAATATTAGCCACTATGTTTTTCTTGATGACATATTAATATCATAAACTCTATATAAAGAAGAATGCCACAACACTGTCTCCTCTCACTGTCTAAAAATTAATTTAAAATGTTGCAGACCCTAAAAATCCATCCAAAAAACTATCCTGTTGCTTGCGTTTAGTGTTGTTTTGGTTTAATACTAGCTCAAGATATTCTATGATAGTGCTAAAGCTTTTCTGTTCAGCATTATAAACAGCAGCTTGCAAACCTTGGACAATGTGTGTTTTTAAAAAAGTATTTAACTGAACTGGTCTGTCATTGTATGTGTAGGAAATGAGGAGCTGCATTAAGAATTTTTCCAGACAGGCCGACCACCGGACAATGGACAGCTGTGTGGTGTGTCTGCTGTCTCATGGAGTGGAAGGAGCTATATACGGCACAGATGGACAGCTCCTACAAGTATGCTTAGTTGATTATTTTCTTTGTTAATGTATATAATTTCATTTTCTGGTAAAGATGCATAAAGATGTGATTTCAGACAAATTTGATTGTTCACTTTCAGCTGGACTGGGTCTTCGAGTCGTTTGACAATGCTCACTGTCCGTTGCTACAGAACAAACCGAAAATGTTTTTCATTCAGGCATGCAGAGGAGGTAAGGCACTATTTCCAATTGTATATTTTTACATCGGTTGCCACAAATTCAATTAATACACAAAGTTATTGAACACAGTAGACAAATATACATTGGCTAAATGCACTCAGAGTTAATTCTGGACATTTTCCCCATGTTCCATCTGTTGAGGTTACCATGTTGTTGAAAATTGTGATTGATTGATCGATGAATAGAATAGAATCTTTATTTCGTCAGTAGTAATTTATTACACACGTAAACATGCACCATACACCGAAATTTGTATTCTGCATTTAACCCATCACTAAATCATCATGCATCACACACACTGTGTGCTAAGAGCAGTGGGCTCACCATATTAGGTGCCCAGGGAGCAAATGGGGAGGTTAAGTGCCTTGCTCAAGGACACATCTGCCAACAACTTTCTGCGAGTCCAGAGAATCGAATCAGTGACCCTTCAGTCACAAGCCGACTCTCCAGCCATCTAGGCTATGGCTGATTAAGCTTTATTTAATCATATTTCGTTCCCATAGGGTCCAAATCGATATCCACTTTATTAATATTTGGTGGAATTCCATCTAAAATATGTGAATCCAAATATGTGCATCCTTCCACCATATTTACACAGCACCCACTCCTCCTGCAGAAGCCACTTTCAGCTTCACGGTTCACAGGGATTCTTAGTGGCCTCCAAAAAATGTTTAAACCATGTTGTTTTCTTTTGGAGGTATGCTTAGGATTATTCTTAAATCTTAAGATCCATTTGAAGCCAACTTTAGCTTCCTGTCTGATGTCTTCAGAAGAGGCCTCCATGACTATTGTGCAGGGATTCCTTCAACCTGTTGTACCTAAATCTGTGAATCTCTTAAGTTTTCACACATTTCCCCACATCTTTTATGTAACTATAATGTAAAGTAAAAACATTCTATATTTACATGAAGTAAACATAATGAAGAATGCACATTTTTACATTTTTTTGTTTTTAGGCTTTGTAAACACAAATCTCCACAGGGGGACTTGAAAGATTGTATAAAAACTGTATATAATGTACAAATCCTGTAAGTGAAAGTAATATAAAATTACTGATGATTGTTAGTGTTACGATGTTAAAAGAACACCAGTCTTCTGATGAGCACAGTTATCCAATCTAAAATCTTTTCATAATCTTCCAGGCTTTAAAAATGTGGTGTCTGTAAACTTTTACCCCTCTGAGAATGTGATCAAATAAGTCGAATTTGAGATGAAACATTGAAATGTAGTTGGTAAACTACATTAGTAGCTACTAGTTTACATTCCAAAATGTTTTTGATCTTTTTATTGCTACTGTTACACTTTGTCATTGATGGTGAAATTGCTGCACTTTATGACTGAACCCTTCAGCTGCTCGTGTTCTGTCCTGTACGTTCACCGATCTGTGTGAATTGTAGAATGTGTGTCTAATGTCCTGTCCTTCTGCTGCGGCCCATGTCTGCAAACTGAGTGTCCCTTGGGGATAAATAAAGTGCTCTGAATCTAAATCGCAATCAAATTGAACTAACAGATTGATTATATATTAAAATAAAACGATTGACTTGTGAAACATTTGAACAGCAGAAGACATCAGTGTGTTTTACATTTGACACATAATCATAAATATCTGAGCAGGATGTTCAGTTGCATGGGCGTCCTGAACACTTTTATGTAATGGCAGCTGGTCTCTCCACATGTCCAGATGTTGTCTGTTGTCATCTTACTGATCACTGGGACGACGGGCCCAGGTGGAGATTTCATAGCTGTCCATCAACCACATACGTCCAGAGACTGTGGGTGTTATTGTTGCACTTAAAAATCATATCCTCTGCAGTAGTCTTGAATGTAATGAGATGCAACATTAGTGTAGTACTAAATCTTAAATATGGAGCTAATGTGTGCTTAAAACCAGGCTTCTGTCTAATTAATCTGTCTTAGTGTTGGAGGATGTGACCTAACTACATGGCTGATGAAACCCCTGACAAATCCTCAGACCCCTCAGGAGCATTTGCTAATTACTGTCACAGGCTGATCGCTTCACCACAGAGCCCACCGCAGGTAGCACACCTGCTGAAAGGCCATCTGATGTTGACCTCTGCATCTGCAAATAACCTCATTCAGAGCCATCAATTTATTTTACGACAGCACTAAGGTCACCAATGATTATGAATGTCCCGGAAAAGATGTTGTTTAAAAATTTTTGTTCAAATCTTAAAAAGAAGACAGGTTTTCCTCTGTGCCAAAACACCAAGCAGCATTTGTATGCTGAATTAACCCAAAACTTCTAATGTTTGCAATGTGGAAGTCAAAAATGAATTAAAATGGTTGTCTTTTAGACGAGATGGACTGTGGAGTGGAGCAGATAGACGGACCAACACGAACCTGTTCACCCAGCTGTGAACAGGTGGATGCTGGGAGAGAAGCACAGGGCGAAGCAGTCTCCAGACAGAGAGGGGAGATGGGAAGGCCCAGAATTAAACTGCCCCAGCGCTCCGACATGATCTGTGGCTTTGCGTCTCTGAAAGGTCAGAGAATTTGTAAGTTGGTCTCATGGAATTTTGAACAAATCAGTCTGTTTCTGGGTTTCAGTCAGGTCCTTGAAATTTCTTAAGGACGACTTTAATAGGATTTAAAGCTGGGATTTAGTCTGTTGAAGCCTGTTGAAAATAACAAATTTAATTCCTGCTGTTCCTCGTGCAAGAAATTGCATAAATTCGGGTATAAATTAATATAAAAAAAATAGATTTGCCTTGGAAGTCAGAGGAACTTAAAGCTGCCCCAAAAAGCCTTCAGCAAATGTATGCCATCAAAAAATAATGTCCTGTATGCACATTGTGAGCATGACTGAAGTCCAGACTCAGCCTGGCAAGCCATCTGCTTTTCTCACTGTATTCAGTGTATAACAGTCCTGAATTGGGCCAGTCGCTATGAAATATGCACAATCTAGTCCAGTGGTTTTCAACTCCGGTCCTCATGACCCCCTGTCCTGCATGTTTTAGATGTTTCCCTCTTCCATCACATCTAGATGCCATTACATCATTACAGGCTTCTGCAGAGCTGGATGATGAGCTGATCATTAATTGATTCAGGTGTGATGGAAGAAGGAAATATCTAAAACATGCAGGACGTGGGGTCACGAGGACCGGAGTTGAAAACCACTGATTCTAGTGATCGAGTCTATACTGGACTAATCACAAGATTGGGGGCGGGTGTTTTGCAGTCCGTCATACACTGACTTGTTTTCATCACAAGTCAGTCAGTTCCAAGTCCATGAATCTCTTTACAAGTATTGCTGGTTGTTTACTTGATTCATAAATAAGGATTGAATTACAGATTACACTCTGTATTCTTAAGTTTCTCTGACAAAGGCATCACACCCACCTTACCTGTGATTGTTTTACTTGGAACATGTTGGTCCCTCCTTCATATTTGGATTCAAGCACCGTGATTCCAGACAGATTTTTCATTGAGACAGTTGGATAGCTGGCCAGGCTACAGATTCAGAACAACAAAACATGAAGTTAGTCTTCAAATGGTTTTAAGAGGTCCTAAATGTAATTTGCTGAAACCTGTACAAAACCTGCTTTTCCACTGTGTAACTCAGTACTGACACATGTAGTGTAATCAAACAAACATGTTCTGACTCCAGTCTTATTTTAGATGTGAATTGCAACTCATTAAAAAAAATGTTATAATGTCAGACAGTGTTGATGTTGATATCACTGCTGTTTTTTTTTTTTTTTAAAGCTATGTAGCTCTATCTCATACATGTTATTATTTGATGTTTTCATCCTTAAGGCACTGCAGCCATGCGCAATACCAAGAGAGGATCCTGGTTTGTCCAGGAACTGAACAAAGCCCTTCGTCTTAATGCAAAGGACACACATCTTTCAGACATAATGGTGCAGGTAAGCAAATGTCACAAAGCTTACATTTGTATGAACTGCCATTATATAGTGAAATGATCTCTGTCAGTGTTTTCCATTTATATATGTTGTTTATGGTTTAATTTTGGTATTGTTAATGTTAACATATTACTTACATATTACAAGGTTTGAGATGACTTTAGCTCCTTTAGTTTTGAATAGTTTACTCTGCAGTTGCATTATATTCTTTAAGATTATTTAGTAGTGTTGTCGTCCCATGAGAAGTATCTCTATAGTGACCTTTCTTTGGCTTATTTTCCGCTTTGTGCAAATGCAATTTTTAGATGATCCATTTAAAGAGTGAATTTAGTTGAAAGATCCATTGTGTAATATTTAGGGAAATTTTTAAATATTAAAACACATGGAATACAATATTAATTACTGGATAGCTTAGTGGTTTACACCGCTGACTTTGGTCCTGTTTGTCTATTGTTTATTGTTAATCTACTGTCTATTTTATGTCAATCTATGCTCTTTCATTTCATTTCATTA
>JAPSES010135608.1:0-15064 GCA_029822895.1 Maxillicosta whitleyi
AGTAATGGCATCAATTTATAAAATGTAAGGAGTAGAAAGTACAGATAACTGCCACAAAATGTAGTGAAGTAAAAGTATAAGAACAAATTTAAAAAAAAAAACTACTTACGTACAGTAATGAAGTAAAAATACTTCATTACATTCCACCTCTGTCCATAATGCACGTGTACAAATAATAGACAGGAAGAATATTATTAAAATTGCACTTATTTTTCAGAAGAAATTTCAGTTTTTTCAGGTTATTCACATGTGTTTTATATAAAAGTAAGTATGTTAATAATTTAAAGTTTGGGTTTTTTTGCACTAAAATAAAGACAAATCGTTATTCATTGGTTCTTATGTTATTATTTTACTTTTCCGGTTCACTTGAGATCGAATTGGGCAAATGAGTTTGAGCGCCCTGGTGTCATTTGTGTTGGAAACACCTCAGATGTCAGTTCTTTTCCAGGGTCCTGCCTTCCAAATCTTCCAAACCCTCTCTACAGGATCTTGTGTTTTGTTATTTGACATTCATGCAGATTATTCAGTGACTCTTTAATGTAAACTAGTGGATTTAAAGGATTAGATCAGGCTACTGTCAGAGTCTTTATACTCCTGTGTTTGACATTAAGATTAAGACTCAAGCCACATAAATAAATCTGAGTTAAAGTCTACTGTCATTTTATTCTTTTCCATGAGAACAACTTTTACTTATTTTCATTCAAACGGACGTAAACCGAGCTTTAATGTCACTGCACGTGAAAATACGATGACATTTACTTTGACAGCAGCCCCTATCGCAGAAGATAGAAGTATAAATACAAACCAAATGGGATTAATGTACTAAAATATAGTCTATACATAAATAAAGTTAAAATAGGAATATATGAAAAATATGGAAATTTGCAGAGAAAAGGAGAAAATATCTTTATTAGAGCTTACAATGAATTTAATTTCTAAATTGTATTTGACATTATCTGACCTGATGTTTTGTATATTTCAATGAATTATAAGGAATATTGTTATTATTGTTATTATTATTATTACTGGACACACTTTAGTGTAAATCAGACCATAGAACAGTTGACATGTTGACAGTTGGACCCACAGCACCCTCTTGTGGCCAAATAAAATAAGTACAATGCAGTATGATTTTTTTTTTTTTTTTTTTTTAAACAAAACATAGAAACTACCTAATTACAAAAAAACACGCTTCTTAATTTCTTGTCACATAACTGATGCGGTTCATATTCTTGACACAAAAACACATTAAATATGTTGATTTGGGATCAAACTTGTGTGAAATGTCCTCCAGAGTTTCACACGAATGTAAACATTATCTGATGAGAACTTTCTTTACATCTTAAACATATATTAAACTGTTTTAAAACATACAAACCCAGCGTTACTTTTATGTCAGCTCCCCATCTATCTATCTATCTATCTATCTATCTATCTATCTATCTATCTATCTATCTATCTATCTATCTATCTATCTATCTACCTACCTACCTACCTACCTACCTACCTACCATCTTTATTCCCTTGTAGCTGTCGGCCATATTGAAAAGGTCAAAGGTTATTCTCACCTCAGCAGCACGCGGATCAAAATTCCCCCCCCAGTTCCCAGTGGAAAAGAGGACATTAGGGGGCGATCACGTGCAGTTTTCGGGTTCTTAGTAAGTATTTACCATAATTCCCATAGCACGTGAAGGCAGCATATTTTCCTTTTTCACGTGCAGCGTTTCGGTCACATCATGGTTGTCCACCTAATAAACTGGTTTAATGTGGATTAGTGAGAGGTAAGTTACAGAACACATGACAATATATATATATATATAATAACCAGTGTAAGTTTGCTGTATTAGTTGATATTTAGCATAAATTCATCCTCAACTATGACCTGTCACGTGGCTCAGGTAGCTGCAACATTTCTTTACATAACTGTTATCAGACACAACTATATGTGCTAATATTTATGAAAGTAGCTGACTTGACTTGAAGGGGGGGGGGGGCAGCTTCACCCAGGTTTCACTGTTTTAATAAAACCAACATGATAGTTGTGTTGTGTTCAGTGTCGTCACAGATATTTATACGAAATCTATATAATTGTCAACCCATTATAAATCATCCAAACCATCAAGCATGTTAGCTTTGAATATCAAATTATTTGTATGTGAATATTAAAAAAACTGAAAAACAGTTTTAATTATATTTAAAAAGATATATTTTTTCATGATTGGAGTGAAATCACATTAACTGACCAAAACTTTCTCTATTGTTTTTATGTTGAATACGATGAAGTTAAAAAACCCAACTCTGTCAGTTTAGATTAAAGTTGCACGTTTTTTTTTTTTTGTTTTTTTTTTCCTTTTTTGAAAGCCTTGGGCCTGGATTTGGATTTGGTGCCATCCATTTTTAATTCAGGACTCATACTCATAATGGAGAATAGAAATACTTCAGATACTTCATTCCTATTTTAACTTAAGAACCTGAGTCCTTCTGGGTACGTCAGTTTAAGGGCCACATTCAGTCCAACCCTGTCCAGACAAAGACGGTTTTGGTCGTATCAGATTTAAGCCTTTCATCCACACGAAACATTTTCAGTCAATGCAATGTTTTGACTCCAGGTCCCAGAGTGGATAACCCTGAAATCACATGTTCATCACATTCTAACATGATGATGTCATAGCCCCTCCTCTTTAACCTTTCACCCTTGAACGAAGACACAGGAGAGTGCCTGTGTTTGTTTTTGTTTGTTTGTTTGTTTTGTTAACAAGTTTAATGTACAAAACATTCATAGTGTAAATTCTTTTACAGGTCAGAATAAGAATGGGTACAAAGAACAGAAAAGATAAAACAAACAAACAAAACAAAAAATAATTATTCATAACCAAAGTAAATAGAGGCTAGGGCTTTTGTTTGTGAGTCATGGTTTTCAATCATATTAAAAAAATGTCAGGGCTTTTATAAAATGAAGAAACTCAGTGTGAAAAACATGAAATCTTGGTTTTGTTTTTAAATGTTTACATTTTTATATATGGAATTTCGCCAGTTGTTTATCAGAAAGTCTTTTCCATTTTTGTCCATGATCAGTCTGAATATGATTCACAAGAGAAGGCTTCCAGGTCAGTGTTCATGTCCTTTAGTTTATTTATTTTCTTTTGTATCAGACACATAATCTGTTTCTCATACCTGACATTTTTCGATGGTAAACTTCCGTCTTCATCAGAGGTGTCACATGATGGTGTGTCACGTGTTTTAAAATGACTGATGTTCACTTTTTCATTTCTTTTTGTGCTTCCTCAGCTGGAGGATGTTGCTCCAGGGGTGTTAGAGCAGGAACGCCCCCTCGTCCCAGTTCATGACTGTGTGGTAGGGGTGAGTACTACAACAACCTCACAATACGACACATATCCCGATACATGGGTCACCATACGATACGTATTACGATATATGTGCATCGTGGTACATGGTATTCAACGCGATATGTATCCCGATATTTTAGGACTATAATTTTTTTTTTTACTGTTTTTATTATTATTATTATTTTTTTTTTTTTACCATTTTACAGAAAACAGACACATGTATACCCAAATATTATTTTTTTATTTAGCTGTAGAGCAACAATTCCACTGTAGTTTATGTAAAACACTGCATTAGAACTTGGCTGTAGTGCACAAATAAAGATGGCTTTGATAAACTGAAAACATGTAAAGTCAGATGAGTTTCACAAACTTGATAAAATAATTATTTGTTGCATGTGAAATATCGATACTGACACCTCTGTATCGATACATGTATCGTAAAGAGACCTGTGATATATCCCTGTATGGATATTTTGAACACACGCCTAATGGATACACACCATTTAATATTTTAAAGTGCATTTCTTTGGCTTTTGGTTTAAGTGATGCTCGTGTTACAAAAGCTTATTGGACATTCTGAATCCAAATGTTTGGCTGCTTTTTCATGACAATGAGCAACAAAAAAACATAGCAACAATATTCACTACATGGGTCTGGAGAGGGGTGACCAGGAGGAAACACCGGATCAGAACCAAGTCAGCTTTATGCTCCATGTCGGCTTTTTTCTGAGGGCATCACAACGCCACATACAGGCCTGGCATCAGTACTACATCATTTTTAGTGGTTTTCAGTGGATATGTCTTGATATTTCCTGAAACGACTCCCATGTTTATGGAGCTTTTTTTTTTTTAAATAACAAAGAAAATATCAGATGGAAAAGGTGCGGTTTTGTGCGGACGTGGCCTTGATCTCAAATGGTCCAGAGCAGTAAAATAATAGCATAATAGGTTAACAAATAACAACAACAATTTCTACCTCTTAAATCAAATTAAATGTGTACAGTATTGAGCATTCAAAACATAAAAAAAAAAATCAACAGTAACAAAATAGTTTATACCACTGACTTTGGTGCAGAAGATGCCTGGTTCAGATACATACACCTATACCTGCGGCATTGCGTTGCGGCATTGCGTTGCATTGCAGTGTTGTGCGGTGGTGTGGTGTGGCATTTCACGGATAATGTACCGGTAGCGTAGTTTGAAAATTGTGCCTCAAGGATGACAGACACAGCATAGTAATATATCCAACCACTAGGTGTCACAATTTAGTTTCATCATTATTGTCTTACTGCCTGCACTTGACATTGCATTATTACTTTTTTTTTTTTTTTCGCTCTGATGGAATTTTCTTTTTCTTCCTGGAACGTTGGTAAGGCGGTGGGGTGAGTTTGCTAAGGCGGCCGACTTGGCTAGAAAGTGCCGCGGGAAACACTGTTACAAATGCACAAAACATTAAGTAACAGGCACCTGGAACTGAAAAATATAATATTTAATGTCAGATCAGAAATAAGTAACTGTCAACGTCCCAGTTTTTGGACTTTGTAAATTCGTCCTTTGGAACATTCGGAGGGCCAGTGTTGGTCCACGGGCCGTATGTTTACCACCGATGATGTAAACAGGTCAGACAGGTCTAGGTTTTAATTAGTTTTTCAGTCGGATGATAGAAGTGCCTTCATTCTCTCACACACACACACACACACACACACACAAATGAACCATTCAGAAGAAGCTAAAATGACAGCGTATAGACCTGATTATGAAGATGAGCGCTCAAGGCCATGGATCTTATTGGCTGCGGGAAATTCTTACATCACCGTGCCCTCTTCAAGTAGGCTATCAACAGTGTTTTTCATGTTATTGTGTTTCATTCAGCTTTTTAATAAACACGACAGCAGATTGTGTAACCACAGGATATGATGCTGTTGAATCCGTCCATTAACGGACTCATTGGTGATCAACATTTAATTAATTGTGGATTGACTGTGACTCAGGAGGGACTGAATCTTATGAAATTTTTATGAATGTTTTATCAAATGCAGAATTATTTTAATGTGTAGCCAGAGGATGTTAAAATGATTGCATTTACTCTTAGAACTTTTTTTTTTTGAGCTGTCATATCTTAGTCACACCAACTGGAGTTACTGTGAGGTGTGATGGGTGTCACCATATTGACTCTTTAAAAATACAAGTGACCATATTTGGATGAAATGACGGAGCTACAGTAACATAAGGGTGGTGGGTGACCATATAGATTATTATAGGCTAGATTATTTTCCTTTTAGTGGCAAAAAATGGAAAATATGAATGATAGGCATCTGTAAAGAAACAAAGCATTATGGTGTTATTTTGGCCCCGCCCCCTGAAGGGGACGCAAAGGGGTATTACTTAGGTTCAGCTTGTGTTATTGGGAACACTCTAGTAGCAAAACTATTGGTTGAATTCACATTTAATTGAATTTATAGATTGTCAGTGACCCAGAATAGATGCCATTACATTTCGGAAAAACTAGGTCAAAGGTATTCTTTTTAATTTTTTTTTTTTCTCCCCGTTACTTTTAATGGGTGAAATTTCACATGTCTTTAGCAACAAAACTATTGGTTGAATTCATACCAAATTGGGTTTATACATTAGCAGTGACCCAGAATATATATGTGGTTACATTTTGGGAAAAGTAGGTCAAAATTAATACATTTTTTTAAATGAATTTTTTTTTTTTTTTTCTCCCATTTACTTATAATGGGTGAAATTTCAAATGTCTATTAAAACATCAGTTTTGTTTAAATTTACTTCATACTTGGGACATATATAGAGGCAATTGATATGACATCAACACATGCATAGACATGATGACATGAGCTGGATTGATGCCAAATTAAGCTATAATACATGTGAGGGGCGGGGCTTATACCTTTTATTTATTTATAGGGTTATTTAGAAGTGCTTCAGTCAGCTGATCATTCAGTTAGATCAGAGTCAAAGTCGTTTTATTTCACATTTAGCCCAATATAATCTGAGCTATAACAGTGAAAGTAAAATGACATAAAAGTTTTTACATCTGCAAGGTTCCCTTAGAATCTGAAGTGTCTTAAGAAAAAATAAGTGTGAATTGAACAATATCATGTCTCTGTTTATTATTTACACATTTACATTATAAGTAACAGGTCACAGTGGATCTAAAAATACACAAAACATTTAGTAACAGACAGAATGTTGTTAAGATTCCAGCTCTCATAAGACATTTCAGGTTGTTCATATTTGTTCAGGTTATTTACATTTTGTGTAAAAACATTTTTATGGAATTTTACTTGTGTTCCAATATATATAATTTGTTTTGCTGTTTACATTAAGCCAATAGAGAAACATTTGGACTTGTCATTATTTATAGGTTATTATGATAATATTTTACTGGTCTGATCCACTTTAAATCATACCAGAACTAAAACTATTTAACATCCCTGATTGTTAAAATGATTTTTACATTTATAAATTCATCCCACAGGCAGGATTGGACCCTTTGGCGGACTAGTTTTGGCCCATGGGCCGTATGTTTGACCCCTGTGAGTTAGATAGAATAGAACAGAATAAAATAGAAAAGACTAAAACAGAACAGAATAAAATAGGATAGAACAGAACAGAATAGAATAAAATATTATAGAATAGAACAGAATAAAATATATCAGAATAGAATATACCAGAAGAGAACAGAACAGAATAGAACAGAATAGAATAGAACAGAATACAGAATCTTTATTTTGTCAGTAGTTCAGTCAGTATTTTCGCAGAAAAACAGTGTTTCCGTTACCTGTGATGCGCATTAACTTCACTGAAAAAGGGTCAAAACCACCACAAATGAGCTGTAAAACATTTTTGCGAAATTCTGGTTCATTTGATGTCTTTTAAATTTCTATAGTTCTATGTCTAAACTTCACAAAACATTAAGTAAAGTTTATGCAAATGCAGCCGATGACGTCGTGCCAGGATAATAGATGTGATAAAACCACAACCTTTTAAGATGGTGGAAAACGTCTAGTTTTAATATTTGGTTGAACGGTGGCGAATGAATCGATTATTGTAACGACATTAACTTGGCGCTGTGACGATCACGGACAGGTCGGAGCTGGTAACGTTCTAAAGTGTCTTCAGTCGTGTCAGGTGTAGATCATTAACCAAATCTGTGACAATAATGCGTTTTTTTTTTTTTTTTACATTATTAAACATATTACCAGTAGTCTGTGTCTGCCCTTTTTGTACCATTGGTTATTTTGCTTCTAGCTTGTCTGAAAATAACTCTGGCTTTTTTGAATGTTTTTGGTAACCTGGCAACTGTAAGTAGAGAAGTGTCTGCCGCCTTCCTCGCCAGTGGATGCTCTTTGCCTCTCTTCTTCCCTCATTCCTTTCAAATGGTCTTAACTTAGTAAAATTAACGTACATATGTTTTTGGTTTAATTGCACGTCTATTAAACGCTAAAAACTTTCAGATAATTGGAATTGTTTTTATTTGACACGGTTCACGAAATAGCAAAGTCCTATTTGATGATGCAGTTTTACTGGATTCAGGAGGATCTGATTACAGAAACGGCAAATGTTATTTATAATTATGTTTATATCAGCATATAATCATACAAAAATGAGTGCTTTTGTCACTGTTGTGTGTACGAACAGGCAGGAGGAGAATGGACTCTGATTATTTTAGTTTGTTTTGTTGTGGAATCTTAACTAAACAGGACAGAACACTCAAATCTCAAATAAGAACCACGTTTTTTTCAGCCAGCATAAGTAAAGAAGTATTTACTTGGTTGTAAACTAACTTTACCACTAGATGTCACTAAATATCACACATCAGTGTTTCCTGCAGAAAATTGGTTAGTCAAGGTGGTGAGTTGTCGGGGCCGGGGCGTTGCGGTGTTGCAGTGTGCCGTTGCGTTAGGGCGTAGCGGCGTTAGGGCGTTGTGTCACGGTGGTGCATGGTGCTGCGGCTTTGCGTCATGGCGTTGCGTTGGTGTGTCGCGGCGCTGCATCGCGGTGCTGCGTCGCGGCGTTGGTGCATCGCGGCGTTGCGTTGCAGCATTGCGTCTCGGCATTGCATTGCATCCCGGCATTGCAGGGTGATGTTTTGTCGCAGCGTTTTGTCGCAGCGTTGCGTCGCGGTGTTGCATGAATAGCATACTGGTGGCGTACCGATAGCAGAGTTTGAAAATTAAGCCTTGAGAATGACAGACATGGCGTAGTAATATATCCAACCATTAGGTGTCACAGTTTAGTCTCATCAATACTGTCTTAGTGCCTGCGCTTGACAATGCATTACTACTTGTTTTTTTTGTTTTTTTTTTTCACTCAGATGGATTTTTTTTTTTTTCCTGGAACGTTGGCCAGGCGGTGGGGTGAGTTTGCTAAGGCGGCCGCCTTGTCTAGAAAGCGCTGCACATTAAACCTGATGTTAGAACACAGACGTCTGCAGTAGGTTCTTTATGTTCGTGGTTTATTTATTAAAATCCCACCTGCCCCAGAGGGCGCAGGGTTTACAGATACACGGCTGTTTTTTTTTTATACCACGAACGCAGAGTACAGTCTTGTGAACTTGGCGAGTACGGTCTTGGTTAGAACGGTCGCAGAGAACGTTCTTCTTAAGAACACAAGTCTATGTGGAACTGAGCGGCCGGTACTTGTGAACTTTAACCCTGTCTGTGCCGTGTTTACACCATCTGCTCTATAATGACCAAATCACCACAGTGTCATTCCAGATGATTCCAATACATTTATACTAATATTTACATTTGTATATTTTATAAAATTGTACAATTTTAATACATTCCATCGGTTCAGCCGAGCACAGCCGCCAGGGCCCATGTGAACTGCATCATGGGAATTATTAAGTCTACACGAGTCACCAACCAGTGCATCGTTGGTTTAATCTCGTAGACAAGAACCACATCCGGTATTCCATGAGTTCTTGGTTTGTGAAAACTTGCAGTTGGAACAGAACGTGGGCCGCAACTGATGACGTTTCACAAGAACGGAAGAACAGATAAGAACGAGTATTAGGGAACGTCCATCTGTCCTTCTGATTTTTGTGACATTCACTTGGTTCTTTTCTAATTTCACACGTTCTTTACCACCAGTAGAGGTGTAGTGCACGGTTTAATGGCAGAATTTAATTTTTTATTTTATTTTATTTTTTTAATTTTTTGTACAAATATTTGAAAATTCCAACGTAGAACATGTTTCCAATCCGATTTCTCTGACACTATTCACCCAGTTTACTCACTAAATCCCAAATACACACTGCAATGTAATTGTAAATAATGTAAATGTGTTTTTTGTCTTCTTGTCTGTTATTTATATAGAATTAACTGCACTTTATTAATAAACTGCTATAACTGTAAAATTTTCCCAGGGTGTAATAAATAAAGTATTCTATTCTATTCTATTCTATTCTGTATATTCTTTTACAATTTTCACATACATGTTCTTTATTTGTGGCACATTCTCTCTCTTTTTTTTTTAACAAATTTATTAAGCAGTTTTGAAAAGATTAAAAGTTAACGCTCCAAATGAATCTCTGTTTAGACAGGGTGTCAGTTAGCAGTAAGATCCACTTGTGTTTTCATGAGTTCTTTCTGTTATCTGTCTGCAGATGGATGCCATCGTACAGTACACACCGTTACATGGCCTCTCCACCCCAGTGAACTGTCAGAATGGGGGGGTCTTGTAGCCTTTTCCATGGCAGCGGTCACTATGACGGAAACATCCCCAGTGAGCGGCCGTCATCCCCTGTTCCTCTGGCAGCGTGTGCTTCAGGTATTTCCGTTTTTCCTTTTCATCTCTGCTCCGTTGTGCGTTTCCACTATGGCAGGGAAAATGTTGGGAGGGTCTTCAACCTAAAGGACTTACAGAACTCTGCATTGACTGAGTAGACCTTTGTGCACCTCTGTCCCCATGGATACACAGGCATTTGAGGGACAGTAGGTGAAGCAGTTCAGCCGTCAGTTCACCACCGCCGTGCAGTTAAACATCCAGCTCTTCAGCCTCAGTTATGAGAGCTGCAGTGTTAGGTCTAACAGAATGTCACGATTAGAATGTTTGTCCAAATTTAAACCACAGGACAGCCAGTAGTAGACTTTCAACCCTCCCGTTAGTTTCACTTTTCAATTTGCCCAGGTTTATGTGTATGTGTGACCACCTATGAAGCCCTTTAAATAAAAATCAACCCCAGCACATAGCAGCCCCATGGCTAGTTCTGTGTCGTTAGCCCTATGGCTAGCTCTGTGGTGTTAGCCCCATGGCTAGCTCTGTGTTGTTAGCTCCATGGCTAGCTCTATGTTGTTAGCCCCATGGCTAGCTCTGTGGTGTTAGCCCCACAGGTAGCTCTGTGATTAGCCCCACGGGTAGCTCTGTGGTGTTAGCCCCACGGCTCGGTCTGTGTTGTTAGCGCCACAACTAGCTCTGTGGTGTTAACCCCACAGCTAGTCTGTGGTGCTAACCCCACAGCTAGTCTGTGGTGCTAGCCCCACAGCTAGCTCTGTGTCGTTAGCCCTATGGCTAGCTCTGTGGCTAAAGTGTCCTTCAGGAACCAGACGGTTCTAACAGTAGAACAGTGTGAATGCAGAAGGCTAACGCAGCTAGTGCTGAACCGCTAATGCACGATGATGAACATGTTGAATGACTGCAGTCATTTATGAAAATGACTGAAAACTTAGTGTTAAAACTAGTGCAAATGGATATTATTGGGACACGTGTTAGAACATCGGTCTGTGAGGAACTCTCTGGAGTAAAACACATAGAAGCAGGACTCGGACGTCCACAGTTGGGTTTCATTTTGGTTTTCACCCCAGTTACTACTGTATGAAGTTTATTTGTTGTCTCGTTCAAACATCACTTTGCGTTCTGCAGGTTGGTGTCTTGGGAAAAAAAACAAAACTGTAAAGAGGATCCACTCTTCAGTCATTAACTTCAAAACTAATGCACACCTTGGCCACAGTTATGCCCTTATGACAGTAGGCGCTAATGCTCATGGGAAACAGAGTCTTTGTCCCTTAAAAACACCACAGGTGTCGCTGTAATCCACTTTAAATGAGCAGCTTATGAGATAATGTGTTCTTTACTGATAGCCCAAGAAATTCAAATGTACAGCAGCACAAGACAATGAAATACAACAGAAAAATAAAGACAAGATAAAAAATATATAAGTTAGTTTAAGTGATTTAAGTGGGTTTAGGTGACATTGACCTCATGTAGAAAGTCTATTTTTTATGTATTTTATTTATTTAACTATTTAGGTCAAACGGGAACTAGTTCCTGTTTCCAGAGACGACCTGTGAATGTAAAACAGTGTTTTTGTCAAAACGGTTGGTCCATTCAGTAGCAGTTGTGGCTCTGGGGTTATTTCTCACCAAAGGTTAAACTAGACATTTTTATTGTCTGTCATTTTGATGGACAGGATTGTAAAAATTCATAATACATTATTATTCATCATTTGAAATTAAATAACTCTAATGATGATACATATTTAGTACTATTTAATGTTCAAAAACATGTGATTGCTGATCATGTGAATATACACAACACTTTGAGTTGGTGTGTTATCTGTACACATTATAAATTTTCCATGTGTGTGTTCACAAATACCAAACACTGAGGGTTAGGTTAATGTGAACCAGAGATCTTAGCATAAAAAACACACCATCAAATAAGGTAGAAAATGCGTACATGTAGCACGCCAAATGTCATACAGGAGTGACTTATTATTTGCTTGTCCTTCATCCTCCACCACATCAGTCCCTCTTTTTTTTTAATTTTTTTTACCACATTTATCAACACCATCATATTTACTGGGCTTTTAAAATGATAACAAAGACTTGGCTATCTTGACATTTTGCGCTAGTAAAGTAGCATATATGATTTTAACTAAAGTCGGCTAAATGACGAGACAAGACTTGACAATGACTGATTAACGTGCACATCCACCGTTAACTGGACAGAGGTCTACTACAGGTGAACGGAATGAGTCATTTGACAGAAGTAACGGTGTTGTATTCAGTTTAGC
Organism: Maxillicosta whitleyi; assembly: GCA_029822895.1. Classification (NCBI taxonomy): domain Eukaryota; kingdom Metazoa; phylum Chordata; class Actinopteri; order Perciformes; family Neosebastidae; genus Maxillicosta; species Maxillicosta whitleyi. The sequence goes on from JAPSES010135608.1 coordinate 12,390, forward strand.
TGTGAACGGTGGCGCTGTTGGCTTCTGTACAGGTAGGTACTTAGGGTCGGGTATTGAAAGGGTTTCATTCGATACCGGTGCCAAATCGATACTTTCAAAGTGGTACTGGTTCATAAACGGTATTTAAATCGGTACGGGAAAATAATCACACACACAGAATGTGAACATGACTTTTTATTACTTTTATTTTGACACTCCCACGCCGTGTGTTTGTGATGTAGCAGCTTTTCCCACAGAAAAAGGTGGTGAGTCGTTGTGGGGATTGCGGTGCAACATTCCACGGATAGCGTACCGATAGCGTAGGACAGACTTCTGTTTTCAGGCATCGTTTACATGTTGAAGCCTCTGCATCCTTCTGTGTGAAGTGTAACCACACGGTCCAACCTTTAACATCTCTTCACCAAGTGCGTGACTCGACTGTTGCCAGAGGGACTTTACGGTTTCCTGCTGCGCATGCGAGCTAACATAACAGTCAACAGAGGTCGCAATTGAACAGTCGTATTTTTTGAGGCTCCCAAATAAGGCACGAAATGCACCTTTCATTTGGGTGTGGTTAATGTTCGCCCTGGTTCCGGTTTCAGTACCCAACCCTATAGGTACTATTATGGTCTGTTTGGTGCCTTATTAAGACAGTGACAGACCAGAGATCCTGTGAGGTTCTGTTCTCTTTTTTTCGTAGTTTACAGATGCCCTTCAGAATTTTCTGTTATCTTTAAAAAAACTTTGTCAGTGACAGAATATTTTTGGTTACGGTCTGTCGGTGTGTCTCACCCCTGGTGTTTATCACACCGGCTGATACGCCACGACCTCTGGGAAGGCGCTGTGTCTGGCGTCGTCTTTGCCATTGTCATCTTTGCTGTCATCATCTTCGTCGCCATCATTTTTTTTTGTCTTTGTTGTCTTCATTGTTGTCGTCTTTGTCATTTTCGTTTTCGTCGTCCTCGTCTTTGTAGTTTCTTCTCCAATAAAACTACTAGTTGGATTATATTCCAATATTTTATGCAGCTTTCTGGTGATGGTGTCTACAAAGTATTTTCACAGTTTGGTTGAAATGCTGTAATGCTGTAATGCTTGAAATGTTTTATGAATTTTTAAAATATGCCTTTTCTAAATTTGCCTTTAATTATAATGGTCCATGTTTTGATGGTTAGAACATGTAAATAGTTGCAGATATTAATATAGTTTCTAGTTTGTGTGTGTGAATGGATGAATATGAGGCCTTGTGAAGCACTTTTGGGCACTGTGAAGGTGTATGAAGTGTTCTATATAAGTTCAGTCCATTTACCATTTTCCTGCATCCAGACGACAGGACACGAACATAGACATGGAACCTCACAACCTTGCGAATTCAACTTCTTATTGATTTTTGATAGAACGCGCCGGTGAGATACAGGGACATTGATCCTATTTTTAACAGACTAGAAAATAGACCACAAAGCAAGTGATTATTAAACTGAAAAAAGCAACTAATGAATCAAATACTGATGTATAATGTGACGCAAATAGGAATGAGCAGGAAATAGGAGTCTTTTTTTTCCATTGTTGTGTAAGATTCATATTGTCAATTTTGTTGTTTGTCAGTTTGAACTCAAGGTAAAATGTTATTCATAAATAGTTCCCTTTATTCAGTTATATATGACCAACAACATAATATAATATTGTATATAATTGTGTGTAGTTCATTGTACAGTGTCGAATACAGTTTTGCGCTACAAAACATACAAAATTTACAGCCATTGTGGACCTCTAATGTAACGTCTTTTCTTTAGTTTCATGTTACTAAACTACAGTCGGGGAGCGTTCGTCAGTGCACGGCACACAGACACAGTTTTATCCGAAGTAGAGACCTCCTCCCCCTCACATGGTAGTACCGCCTTAAAGATGTTGCTCCTGTTAATATTTTATTTTTTTGACAAACACTTGCCATCGTCTCTCTGTCTGTCCACACCATCACACAGCTTATAAACATGATACCGTGTCATGGAAGGTTCTGTTCACCAGGTCCAACTTAAGGCGCATAAAGACACACTAGTGCTGGTTCTTATGTTTTTTATGTTTTTATCTGTTTTTTTTTTTTAATACGATGCTCTTATTCCTGCACTGTAGCCGTCATATTGTCCTATTTCTCTTTTAGGTTTTATTGTTAGTATTTCTTTGTGTGATCACTGTTTTCAGAGTTTTTATTAGGGTATACTACTGGTCCTGAATACAAATTTCGTTTCATGTACGTGGAATAACAATAGACCTGAATCTGAACAGAAGTATTTGAAAGGGAGTGAGAATTTTTTTTATTTAATTTTTTTTCATCATCAAAAAAGTAAATATTTATCATCATCGCCACCAAAAAGTTGGGTTGTATATAATATTGTAATAAAGATTATTATTATTATTATTATTATTATTATTATTATTATTATTATTATATATAAAACAACAACAAATGGTTGTATTTGGATTTGTTTGGTGTCTAAAGGAAGCACTGATGATGATGATTGTTCACATTGACTGCAAAGCAAGTAACGTTTTTTCCAGCTTATAAGTGTCAGTTTTTTTCATAGTTTTTCCGGGGGTGAGGCTTATACTCTGGAGCGACTTATTTGTGAAATTATTAACACATTATTATATCATTTCACATGTTATTTTCACACTAAACCACCAGAGGGCGCTCTAGGCCT